>JAYRBW010046827.1:0-11375 GCA_036023295.1 Invenusta paracnida
CCCCCCCCCCAGTGCACCTCAGCCCCCCACCCCCTGGTTGAGAGACACATCTACCCTGCGCGATATCTAGTACTGGCCTCGCGCTCCACCTTCTCTTACTACTTCGATGCTACCCATTCGAACGTGCTGCGAGCTTGTTTCAATAGACACTGGCCTGACGTCATGTTCAACACCAACTTGTACACTCGTGTCAGACTGACCTCACCTAGCCAGCTGATTAAAGAGCGACGTGTGAAATTTGCTGACCATCTCATCTGCTTGGAGCAGTATTTTTAGGAAGCTGTCCATGATGTGCTTCTATGGCAGTCGTCAGCTCCCATTCGTCAAGACCAGAGTCACAATTAGGGCATTTATAGCAAAACACTCTAGCGTGATGTCGGTATTAACGAGACAACGCATGAGACGGCTACCCGTCAGTTGAGACACCTCGCTATGAGACGCGTTATCTGACAACACGTTTTTGTGACACACATGTTGTAATTATAGATAGATAGATGGTACCTTCGTAACTTTTTATAGGGCACGTTTACTTAAAGTCAAAACTTTTAAATATTCTTGAAATACGCACTTCTTTAATTCTATATATACCTGTAATGCCGTAATACCTTTTCTAATTTTCAAATTATATTATATTTAACTGTAAGAATTTGTGTTATTAAATATTGGTTGACACATTACATACTTCTATTATACGTAATATTATTCGAATGAAAACAATGCAAGTGAAAGCTCTTTGTATAAAAATGAGTCAATTGACCTTGACTATTAGATAGACGTTATATCTTTAAAGCTCAGTAGTTTTCAAGAATAAGCAAGCGTGTTTATGTTATTAAAAATATCAATATAACAATCTTTTTGAAATTCTCTTATGCGCTCATATTGACTTTATTTTTAATGTTCAAAAATTGTGCTCTAAGGGATGTTGATAGAACTGGAGATGTCATAATGTTTAAATAAAAATCTCCATTAATTTCTACACCTCTTTGATGTTTTACTCTTTTCCAAAATATGATGTATATCTATAAATATTATTTGTGAACAATAATATATGCTTACGTTTGTTTTTGTGTTATAGACTCTTGAGAAAATATAACTAAATCTGTCTACAATTTTTAATTTTTAATTTATAATAATTGTCTTTCATAATTAAGCCTAAAATCAACCCAAGCAAGAGTAGGATGTATAATGAATTCATGGGATAGGCAATTTGGAATTATTAATTCGGAATAATATATTAAATATCTAAGAAAATTACTCGTAATTAGTATATGTTAGCATTATCTATAATTCTAACTGAAAAACTTTCTGATAAAATGGTCAATGTATTTTCCCTGATGCAACTATATATAAACGCACCACCCCCTCTTTTAATAGATCTTCCTTACGAACATGAAGACAGAAAAAATCCGGTAAATTTATTGATCACTTTACTTTAAGCCTATATATTCATACGGGGGGGGGGGGCACATTGTGAACACCACTCCAGAATTTTTTAATGAATTTTCAACAAACAAATAGAGCAATATAAGCTTCCGTTACATTTTCAAAAATATGGTTTTATTACTTTTAGCGTTATATTCACTACAGTACACACCATGGAGTGCAGTAGCGTGACCTAGTTGGTAAAAAATATTTTTAAAAACTCTTCCAATTTTCAATATCAATAAAATTCTTTTATTTTTAGACACTTAAATTGACATAAATTATTGTGTAGATAATATACTATAATATTTGTAATATATTGCTTTTTTTGTTCTGAAAAAAAAATTCGAAATTTTTTAAAATTACTTTTTAATAAAAATGTTTTCCTATAAACAATTTTTTTTTTAATTTCTTTTAATGGAGTGTGTTACAAAACATCCTCGTTTACCTGAGTTTCAAAACTCAACTCCGCCCATAGAGATCTAAACCAATCTATTTCTTATATTTCGATGACTCCGCCAGGAAGTGTTACGATTATATGGGGGGGGGAATATCCCGGTATGGATAGAGTTAATATATTTACCTCAATTAATCAAAGGTAAAATATCATTCCTTTTTATAGTGTGTATGCAGTATAATTTAAATAGCTATATACAGGTATTTCCTATTATAAATTTATAAATGCATGCAGTGTCCGAGAAACGAAATTTATAGATATAGAGTTCAAATAGAACAACTGAATAATTTGAAGAAATTTATTTCGATTATTTAGAAGGTCATTCATTTAATATGTATGGGTGTCAATCATAAAAATATGTTGAAACAAGTAATAATCGACACGCATTATATGCATATATTATCCTATAAATATTATGGTTTATCTTGATTACGTAACTATTTTAAATAGACGATTAAATTATTGTTAAAAAAAATTTCGTAACGGATATATTATATATAATTTATATACTGTATATGTAAAGTTGAATCCTATATCACGAACAACCTGTGAATAAAATAAAATTGTACAACAAATATACAGCTGGCCCATAAGTTTGTATACAGTTAAAATAAAAAATTTAATAACCAAAAATAGTTTATCAATAGTTTAAATTAATAGTTATTAAATAGTTTATTAAACAATGGAGAAACAACGAAAAACAAAAATAATGCTTGCGTGTGTATATTTAAAGATTAAGACAAATGTTCAAATTGCTTCCCTTCATTTCTAACACATTCCTGAAGACGAAGTTCACCACTATGACATACCTTGGAACGCAGATATTTGTTGTCATTGATATACGATTGAATGAATGCAGTTACGTACTATTTTATTTCCTGAACTGTTGTAGGTTTTCTGTCATACACATATTGTCTTTTACAACACCCCATACGAAGAAGTCCATCGGTGTGAGATCAGGAGATTTAGAAGACCACTTGATTTTTCCACGTCTTCCAAGCCAGCGTAAAGGAAATATCTCATCAAGGAATGTACGCACAGGTGTTGCATATATAATGAGGTGGTGCTCCATATATCCTGCATTAAATACATTTCATTTATTAAAGACACTGTCTCAGTGTGGGAATGATGGTTCTAAGAATATTCAAATAATTTTGTCCATTCACAGTAGTATCAAAGAATATTGGTCCTATCAAGCCACCTGATGAAATTCCTCCCCAAATAGTAACACCTGGTTAATTGGGTTGACTCGCTGATCGATTGTAAAACATGTTTGTTGGTTGTGGTATCCCAATAAACACAATTATAACGGTTTACATGTCCTGATAGTTTAAACTGGCTTCATCAGTCCATAGTATACGATTGAGTATTTTCAAATTTTCATTAATTTCATTTAAGAAAATTTCACAAAATTCTAACCTACGATAATAATAATAATAATAATAAGCGAGGTATTTAAGGTTTGAATCCAAGTGTTGACATCATTCGCTGCAGTGAAGTGCAACTGATACACAATTCTTTTTCTGCATTGTTTAATAAACTATTTTTGGTTATTAACATTTTTATTTTAACTGTATACAACTGTATACAAACTTATGGGCCACCCTATACATCTCTCTTGTTTTTCTATATCAAAATAATCTTTTCAAATCCAAAGCGCTTATTTTAATATTCTCAAATCAGCTGTTTCCAACTATACTATACATTTCCAATTCCAAATTTCGAAACGTTTTTTATATTAAAATGTCTGAACAAGCTACCAATTACAATACTGTCACTGATAATAGTGATATTTGTAATTTTCAGTCTGGAGCCTCTAATGTAGAAGAGCTGTCCAACAACAATATTTTAACATCTACTAATAGTAATGACATTGACAATGTCAATGTCAATGTAATTAATAGCTATACTAGTACTACACTAGCAGCAACAGGTTCCAATCAATTAAAAGCTCATTATAACCCATCCTTTCATGATTCCATGACATTATCAGAAATTCCTGGATTGAATTCAGAAAATGTTCCTAGATTAAATTATTCAAATGCCTTTATTGTAATGTTTGTATTTTTCTGGACATCCTGGATTATAATTCTTATTGGTAGCATGATTCTTATTTCAAAACCTCAAATTTGCAACAGCCATCAACACTTTTTGGATAAAAATATATATTTTATTAATATTAGATATTTCAAGGATTCTAATGGTGATAGCATTGGGGATATAAAAGGTAAGTTTATTGATTATTTTATAGAAAATTGCAAATAATTTTAATTAATAAATAATATATTGATTTCTAATATTATTATATTTACTTTTAATTAACTTATTAAATAATATACAGATTTATATTTATTTATTTCAAATTTAATTGTTTATTTAAATAAATTAAGATAATTTTTTGAAATAAAAGTTATTATATATGACTATGATATATTTCAATTTATCATTACTATGGTATGACAACACATATCATAAGGCTTCTTGTGTGTAATATGTAAATAAGGTATGTAAGGTATATAATGTATTTATTTAACAACTGTTCATTTCATTAAATTAGGTCTTTAATGAAAAGTACTCTTATTTTAAATGTCTAGTCATGCCCTGGGACAGATATTGCTTTTAGACATATTAGCAGTTATAATATATACTGCTATTCCCTTATTTGTATACTAGCCTACACAGTTCTACTCAAACTATCCTAGGGGCATATACAGCTAACCATAAACAAATCTTTGTTATATATATACAGCTATTGTCTATCTACTTGTAATATGTAATATGATTACATTACCTTAACATAATGCATTAACAATAAAAAATATATTATATGTGCAATAACTTTCAAGTCTGAGTATACATCACATTACACATAAAATTAAAGTCAGTGCACTTTATTAGCTTTCATTATTGCATCAAATAAACTATCCATTAATGTAGCATGTTAAAAATGTATTTGTGTTCTGTAAAATGCTAATTCTCTTATATCACCAGTTGGTCAATAACACTTTTTTTATATATATCCCTTGAAGTGTCAATATATATATGCACATTCAACCATATTAAAAATTATAAGTTTAATTAAAATAATAACTATTAATATTTAGTCCAAGATTATTGTCATAGTTTTTGTTTATAAATAATGTTTTCAAATAATGGAATATATTATGAGTGTCTAATATCTATTACATGTACATAATATTTTTATATATAATAAACTTTTTGTCTGTATAAAAAATGTATAATTTATGCTAAAAAACTGTATAAAATATGTTTATATTATTTTAACTATTTGTAAAACTATCTTTTGAACTATTTTATAATTATATTTTCTCCATTTCAGGATTAATTTCTCAATTAAATTATTTGACCCAATCACTCAATATAGAT
Source organism: Invenusta paracnida (assembly GCA_036023295.1). Lineage (NCBI taxonomy): Eukaryota > Metazoa > Platyhelminthes > Proseriata > Coelogynoporidae > Invenusta > Invenusta paracnida. The sequence continues at coordinate 5,267 of JAYRBW010046827.1, forward strand.
GCAATTCATTTGAATTCTATATTTGAAACAAAAAATGGAAGAGTTGTTAATTGGACCAAAATAGACAGTCAGTATGGAACTTTATCTGAATTTAAACAATTACTCATTACTGCCAAAGAAATGAATATAAGTTTACTTTTAAGTTTTATAATAAATCATACATCAAATAAACATCAATGGTTTGTTGATAGTTCAAAAAATAAAGATTTCAACAAGTTTTATGTTTGGAAATCTAAAAATAAAATTTCTTCTAGTTGGGTGAGTAACTTTAAATTTATTTATTATTGTTTTTGTGGTTAAAATATGTACTTATAAATATATTATATAACACATATCAATTGTCTATATTTATTATTTTTAACTTATTATAATAAATATATTATTGTTTGTCTATACTTTCTAAAATAGAAGATATATGTATATATAACTTTCATTTAAATTTATATTATGTAAACACCAGTGGTTTTTATTATTATAAGAATTTTAATCAACATTTACATAAATATCATAATAAGAATTAAAATCCAAAATTGTTCTTGAAATGTTTTCACTTAAGCAGTTGTATCTAATGATTAAAAAAAACAGGATTAATTCTTTCATTAACTTAAAATAAAATTCAAGTATATAAAATAAAGCATCATTATATATAGAAGATTGATTGGTATTACAATAAATATTGATATCCATAGTGGAGGTGAAAATATCATTATTTAATGAAAACTTTCTTATTTTGGTTTTTCCATTTTATTAATGATTAGTTTTATCATTTTATTTAACTATTCAGCAAATTTGGTTGTTATTGCTAGTGACAACTGTTTCAATAAATTAAAAAAAATATATTTATTATAACCATAATTTCCATTAAAAATCACACAAAACATTAAATTTGAATGATCAATAGCATGTTTAATCTTTTTCAATTAAACTGTTTTAATTTAAACTATATTATTTCAGTCAAACCTACACAATTACATATTATATATATATATATAGCATTTATAAACAAGAATTTATTTGCATATTATAATTATGGTAAAATGATAACTTCTTAAATGTTATTATTATTAATCTCACTTAAGTATAATATTTTTACATGAACTCTTGTATAATTATTACACATTATTTATTTCAGGTAAATAGGCAAGGAGGTCCTGCTTGGATATGGCATAATTCAAGACAACTGTTTTACTATGCATCACATGGGCCAGATCTTCCTAATCTTAATCTGAGAAATCCTAGTGTTATCGATAGTATCAAGGTAATGTAATATTAAATTTTGTTGTATGATAATTGGCAATCTTATTAATCTCAAGAGTATTCATATATACATAATATTTTCATATTATAGAAAGCAATGTCATTTTGGTTAAAGCTTGGTGTTGATGGATTCTCGATTGAACATTCAGCATTTTTAATGGAAAGTGAAGATACTCTTGCTTCCCAACCATTAATTGACAGTAGCCAAACTCAGATACAAATTCAAGTATGTTAAATTGGTTCCATCAAACTTTTTATTTACTTTGATACAAAACCTTGTGAGCTTTTTTTGTAGTAATAAAATTTAAAAATGTAAGTCTTTCGTTATTTATTATTTATTTATTTCATTACTTATAATGTTTAAAATTATTTCGTTTTTGTATTTAACAGTTTAGGCCCGTAGCCAGGTGGCCGATCCCTCCTTTATCTTTACTGTACCCTTTTTGTACTTACTAAATGCTTCTTTGTACATGCAATTTATGAAAATCGAACGCCTCAGCGGCGGGGACGGGAGTCCTGCCCTTTTTATTAAGCGATCCTTTTCTCATACATTGCTGGCTACGGACCTACAATTAGTTTCAAAAAATATTGTTATTCGAATATTTTTAATCACGTATTATGGCATCATCTGTGTTATATATTTATTTAGTCATCTAACGACTCACTGAAACATTGGTATGAAAGAAATCACACTAAACAACTATTTCAACCTGAAACCGACGACATATTCTTGACATTAAGAGCTCATATGGATGACTGGTTTAAACTTACAGGAAAGAGAAGGTAAATATTAACTTTATCGGTTGTTATATATAGTAAGAGTCATAATAAAAATTGAAATATTTCTGGCTAGAGAAATATTTGAGATATATTATCAAATCATTCTTTAAAAAATGTAATTCTTCAAAAAATTTACTACTTAAATTTTTACTATTTTTAACTCTATTTATTTAATATACATATATTTATTATAATTTAGCATTCTAATCGCTGATCCCGGAAACGCTGGTGTTTCTTTCACTGATGACAAAATAAAGTCTTGGCTTGGAAATAACGATGAAGCCGCTGGAGCTCATTTCATTCGCAGCTATGAATTTTTATCATATAAAGGAAGGTAGGAAAAGGACGATTGATACAAATTTCATCACTTTTGTGATTTTTTATGAAAACTATTTATACATACATCTAATTTTTTATTAGCATATTCTATTAAATTCACAAATGACCAAATTATTACCAAATGGGAAATACATATTTGTATTTACGATTTGGAAATATTAAATATAATTGATCTTAAAAAACACATTTAAATTATAATGACCAAACGTGATACACAATATTCATTATATTTACAGTTTTCATGCTTATATTACACACGACTTATTGATTTCCTTGTGAAACGGTATCTTTTGTTATGACAATTATTACTTTGTGTTTTTTTATGTACAAATAGTATTATGTGGTTTGTATATTTCATTTGAATTGTTATTATGAATATTTATCTACTATACCTATTTCTATCCAAAATATATGTATAATAATATACAACTATATAAATGTATTATTATATTATAGAGTGAATTAATCATATAAATTATTAATATGCTTCCATAAAATAATTCTGAAAAATATATTTATTTCATTTGTTTGATTTTCAAAATATGCTCAATCTAAAGACTTTGGGACTATCTACGCTTAAAGTGTGCTGCGTGGTCCGTTGAAAATCAGTAATTTATATTTACACCACTGCACCGCTTTCGATGTGAATTTCTCTAAAAAGTTGTCCCGCGGCTGTTCAATTTTTTTGCTGTTTTTAATGTAGATAGGTCTATTCAATCAAATATAAGCACAGTATATATCACATTTTCAATAATAAAATGTAAACATTATACCTAAATACTTCACTAAGTATAAAATATCGTTTGAATATTATTTATGGGTATATTCTGTGTAAAGATTGCCTATAAAAATTTGTTGCATTTTTTTGCCTTAATTGTATGACTTTATACTCTTCACCTATTTTAGACATTATTCGTTTAATTTTAGTAGTAATATACGAATATTTGTCAAATATCATAATAATATGTAGTAATTTTAAGATGATTAGTAATTTAGATTATACGACTTATTCTGAATGTTACTAATTGATTTTGTTTTAAACGATAGATTTGCGAATATATCATACTTTAAAAGTATCATGATAGTTAAGTTCATTATTACTCTCATTTAATCAGTGTGTTGTGGAAAATTATATTAATATTTGTGTATGCATGCATATAATTTATTTTTAAAATATTTAACGTTAAATATTTTTATTGTTTAGAGTAATTCATGCATGATTGTCTTTTGGACGTCAAGAAATATTTAATTACTAGTCTATTCATCTTGAGATTAATTACTGCACACTATACCTATATCGTTATCATGATATGGAGGTGCCCTTATTATGTAGATATTCTCTCACTTAATGTCGTCAATATAATACCTCATATTATCTATTATATGTATGTTTATCTGCATACAAAATTGTGTTCTTTAAGATTAATAGACTTTAAAAGATCATAGAGTAATGATATACATAATGATATATATAATTACTCTATGGACCATATTATTATGTATGTCGTGACTAAAAGCAGATAGTTTCTACAAAAGGCTTTTATTCAATCAAGCAAGACTAAGCAAATGAATACTAAGATACACTACAGAATATTATATGTACTATCATAAAACTAATATAATAACGTGAGCAGAGTTTACTATAAATCGAAATATAGAGTTGAAGCATTGCATAATAGTATAAGAGTATAATAAACGAATAAACTTGTATCTTAAGAGTTACGACATATAGCAATGTACATTATTCTTGACTTTCTAGTATGCGATAAAAACTGACTCTTGTCGCTCTTATTTATAGTATTTATCTTATAACAATAAAGCTATTCTGGTGAAATAATTTATATTTACAAATTTGTGAAATCTTATTGTTTAATAGATAAATATATATTTCTATCTTATATAACTGCTAAAATTACATAGAATTTCTAGAAATTCCAACGATACGGGCGGGCAGTTTAAGAAGAATACATGCAGGGGCGTAGCCACGGGGGGTGACTTGGGTGACGCGTCACCCAAATTCCGCTCAAAAGCATTTTTTTGAGTGACGAGTCACCCTAGAGTTCCCATCATATTTGTTTACAAATTTATAAAAAGGAGCAATTGGCCTTCTGTATCAGATTTGTCGATGCTCATAAAAATATCCGAGAAAATGTATCCAATTTTTCCAAATGGAACGGATAACAGGGGCATTTTAAGGAAATTCTTGAAGTCCTTGATAATTTAAAATTGGATCCAAAGAATATCAGGGGCCAAGGATATGACGGAGCCGCAAATATGTCGTCTTCAAAAGTGGGTGTACAAGCAATCATCCGAAAGGAATCTCCTCTTGCGGCTTACACTCATTGCAATAGCCATTGCTTAAACCTTGTTATAGGTAAATGCTGCTCATTATCCTCCGTTCGAAATGTATTAGATCGAATGAGTTATGCTCGAATTTCTTTTTATACAGTCCAAAGAGAAGTTATAGTTTGCTGGAGACGTTAGTCAAATTTGGAGTTCAAGATAATCCTTCGCTAAGAAAGCAAATCATCGATATTTGCAAAACAAGATGGGCTGAACGTCACACTGCATATCAACATTTCTACCAATCTTTTGTTTTCATTGTGGAAGCGTTAGAAGTCATCGGTTATGGTCTTTATGAGGACAAGCACAACGGTTTATTTTCGGATCGGGATGCCACCAACAAAAGTGATGCTCAGCAGTTACTAACCAGCATCAATAACTTCGTTTTCATCATTACCTTCCTCACTACATACCAATATCTATCTCATCTTTTCGGAATTACCATCAAGTTGCAGCGTACAACCTTAGATATTGTGGAAGCTTATGGAATGGTAAGTTAATTATTTTCCTACTGAATACAAAAGGTTAGACTTGCTAAATGAAATACATTGCTTTGATTTTCAGGTTAAAGAAATTAAGTCCACTTATTCATTGGAGTGGTCGACCGTTGAATATGGATTCCATGGCATCTTTGTACACTCTCTTCGGATGGCTAGCAATTGGTCGGGATAGAACCAGCTATAAACCTAGAGTTACTAGAAGACAACAACACCGAGATAATATTCTAGCTGACACAGTCGAAGAATATTTCCGTAAATCGGTAGCAATACCATTGTTAGACCACATTGTCACAAGTTTAAATGACAGATTTTCTCGTAAGTTTAAAAGATGTACTAATATATCTACACACATCCACATATCAAGTTTATCCTTACACAATAGGGAATTAATACACAATTTAAAAAAATACAATTTCTTTTTTACAGCTCTTCATTGAATAGCAATATCTCTCCTCAATCTCGTTCCAAACATTATCTGCTAGCAAGATGACCTAACCAAATCGGATAAGGTTATTGAAATGTACAAGGATGATCTGCCAAATCCCGATGTAATAAACTTGGAATTGAAACGCTGGAAACTCAGGTATTTTAAAATATGTATTATATACCTACAATCTAAGTAAAATAAATGGCAAATTAAATAAAGCTTTTAGGGTTATTTTGTCACTAAAATAACACGTTTTCTAAATGACTTTTTACTATGCTAAATATATATAATTTGCCATTTGTAAAGGTCATAAAGTAAATTCAATATATAGAAGAAAAAAATGCCTAAAAGCATGATACTAACACAACGCGTTATAATATAGTAACGCTCATAGAGTAATACATAGAGTATTGACTCTTATTGATTTCATATGCATTGCGTTGTAAATCTTCGTCATTATAAA
>JAYRBW010046838.1:0-11375 GCA_036023295.1 Invenusta paracnida
TACAATATATGTTTTTTGAAATTTTTACTCAGTGTTAATATCCCGATTTCGGTTCCAAAAACCTCCCGATTTCGCCCAATTTCTCCCGATTTCTCCCGATTTTGAAAATTTAAATTCTGTAGACACCCTGATGAGGGATGGTCAAATTTAACTGGTGAATTGCTTCGTCGGTAAACCTGTTTTTTCGCCTGAAGTAATACCACCATATTTCATCAAGATAACCTGTTGTCCTTGACCAATGAGGATATCTATTCACGAATTCAGCTCTTCATTGAATATTCACAGCAGATAATACACCGCGCAGGAAACGTGAGATTTTCTTCGATATCTTCATTTTAATATCTTTGCACATTCTATTTGCAACATCACGAGAGCAATGAAGTTGTCTTACCAATCTATAATAAATGCTGTTGCAATGACGGTTCATTCGTATTAACTATTTCATCTCATTTTGAAGATTACTATTTTTAACTTTACTGGGTTGACCTGATTTCGGTACTGGGATTTGGATACAACACTATCAGTTTTCTATACTTGTTCTGCAATAAAGAGGGATAGTTTCTGCCAATCCGGTATTCCTGACAGAGATATTGTATTGTTTCCTGTGAAGTTTTGCTTTTTATTTTTTCATAACGCAATATTCTGTTTATTCTGACTCCTCTGTTATCTCTAGGTATTTTCCGTCTGACTGATTTTAACTTTCTGAAAATCCTTAAATTAATTATATTTGTAAGAAATAGATTAATAAGTGCGACTAATAAATTGTCTCACGTTAGTAATCATTCTATATTTAAAATGTATACTTATTCGAATCACTTAGCTACCCACTTATCAGCAGTAATAGAGTTAAAATCTATGTACGCAGACTTTTGGGACAGAGGGTACATCTTAAAAAATAGAACCATTTTTCTACATGTTTTTCCTTTGAAATTCGAACAAACACAATTTATATTTTCTCCAAGTTTTTGATAACTATTTAAAAGGTTAACTCTTTAACTAAAAAAAAAGATATGTTTATCACAAACAAAAAGAATATTCCATATTTGAAATTCTGAAATCAATTGTTTTTTTAACTCTAATTAAGCAACTAATCAAAGGAATGAATTCAGCAATTCCCAAGTGTATATATATTATGTCTTGGGTCACATTAGATTCAAACCCGGTTAGAGCGCATCCCCATCCGAATTTTCTTCCATAACCCGAACCTCTCGGTGTGGGAACCCCTTCTTGAGGCCGTGCCCTTTGAGACAAGCAACCATGGGTCCTCCACTCAGCACCACCAGCAGGGGGGGGCCTTCGCCTACGAGCGTTATCGACCCTGGACCCTACAAGCTTCTCTTCTCCGCACCTCTAATGTCACCGCCCTATCTACTAGGACTCTGGCGGCCTGGAATCAACATCGGGCAAGTGGGGAAGGTCTTGCCGATCACAACCAGCACTACAACGAATTCTCTCAGCCCAGAGGTGTTGACATCAGTGACGATGTGATAGTCAAATGTCGCGTGCGCCGATTGGTAGATGAGTCTCGGGTGACGGAGACTTTTGGCGACGGATCAAGAGTAGATGTGAATGCTGATACAGACAATATGGCGGATAGAAGGAAGAGTTTTGCTCTTCAGGAGAAAAAAATGGCTAAACAAAAGAGAAAAAAGGTGAATTTCGATTGTTTACAAGTCGAAGATTTTTATACCTTCTTCTTTAATACTATATCAATTAACTATCATTACTGTTGTAGTCTGCCAAGCAGGGACAGGAGTCGACTACAGTACTTCAAGGTATTACACATAATAATGTATATTTCATTTTGTAGTCATGCCTAATAATTATTTAACAATATATTTATGCACCTGTTTAAATTTATCAAATGAACATATCAAACTAATTTTTTTTACTGTAGTTGCTGATCGTCCGAGGGCACGTAAGTTACCTCATTAATAGTTTTATTTGGTCTCTTCTTTTGTTAATAATTATTGTTTATGCTCATGGGTATTTTTCAGTTTCTGGCGGTGATGATGTCGATGCGGACATTGGTCAAGGATCCGACAATGACGGAGAAGACAAAAAGGAGAAGAAATGGACAACATACCTTCGTATTACATCGTCTGACCGTCTCTTGCTCAACTTCACACCAGTATCCATGACAATTCTTCTAGACATCGCCAATGTAAGAGAAGATAACATTCCGATACATTAGGTGTACCCGGTACCTCTTTCTTCAAAATATGTAGACAACCTTTTATGATACCTCTTTTACTAGACATTAACAGCAGGTGAGATGAGCGAAGGTAGTGGCAATGATAACGATAGTATGGGAGCTGTTCGCCTCTTCAATGATACAGGCCTCACAATGACCATTTCTACTAAAGACGATGACACCAATTCTGAGGTTTGTCATCTCTTTCCAATCAGTAAATCATTGAGTCAACCAACCTATAAATTTATCTTTCACATATTATCTTCTTCAGTTCAACTTGCGAACTTTTCTAGAAACGGTAAATTGTAGCCTTGAAAACACTGTACGAGATACGGAGGAAGTTCAAAGCGACGCTAATCGATCGCGGATGACGTCACTGCACCATGATTCGAGTGATATCACATCAACTGTACTTCTCTGCAAGGTTTTTATTTTTTGTCATTTCAACTCTTATGCCTTAATTTATTGTTATCTCATTTCTGTAAATTTTCAGATTCAAGGATATTCCAGGTTCAGCTTGCCATTTCGAATATTCCGCAACCGTCTCATTTCACTAACTCCAGAAAAGGTAAGCTTAGCGTGGCTTAGCTTCTTTACACTTCCATCTTTATCCTTCTTTTTTTCTCTGCCATCGCCATACTTGCTTGCAGCAACCTAGTGATGAAGAGCTTGTGACTTCTTCTGTGGAAAGAGCTGCAAAACTTTTGGTTCGAGTTGACTCTCAGCCAACTTACAAAGAAGTTCGCTTTTGCTCTCCGCTTCTACTTCGCAATAAACTCAATGTGGCGATGACTCTTGTCTTCCGACCACGGACTCCATTGTCATCTTCTATTGATGATAAATCCGTTTCACTTGAGATCCGAGAAGACGGTGGTGTTACTTCCCTTCCTCTTAATATCCTTCTCAACATGGACCATTACGAATGCCATCTGCAGCCTGCTGGGTAAAAAGAAATGTCCTTACCTCTCAATCCCTCTCTCTTTCTCCCTCTCTCTCTATGACCTGTCTTCTTATCTTCAGATACAAAGAGTCATCGAGTCCGATGGACTTCTCTGCACTTCCTGGCACCATTCAGGATTTTGTCTCTTCTGTTGAGGTATGTCAAGGGAAGACATCAGTACTGATTGTTCGGGAGGAAATCAAATGTCTGGAAAAGTCTGGAGTAGAAGCGAGTGGAGCAGCCTGGTATGTCTGTTTCCGTCCTGTTATCAATGTCTATAATACCCTTCCAATCGATATAACTTGCTGTGGAGCAGTTGCTGCTGATCATCAGGTACTTCCGTTAAGTTACTCTAAGCAATTCAATCGTTTTACTTTTTACTTTTTTATTTTCTTTTAGGATTTAGACATTTCTATTAAGAAATCAGAGCGCAAACAAGTGAATATTTCCCTTGACTCGGATAACGATAAAAGACAATTAACTATTAGCGTAAGTCCTAATACTTGTGCTGTATTTACTCTCCACTCCACTCATCTCATCACAATCGGTTTTTCCTCCAGTTCACCGATCAACACAACTTGAAGTGGATGGGCACTCTAGAGATTCCTTCCGATCACAATCTATTGCAACGCAGTCTCCACCAACCCAATGAAACTCCAGCTCGCTTTCTTGCCCTTTATCGATCTGATCACGTGAACCTTGATCATAGAACAGGTGCCTTTGGCGGCGGTACAGGGTCCCTGCGTTCTCGGGGACACTACGGCCCAACGATGACTGTCATAAGCTATCGCGTAGACAAATCAAAACATTCCATTAAAGTCAAACTCTTTGCTGATTATTGGATCGTTAATAATTCTGCATTCGATCTACATATAAAGGTATAAACTGATGCTAAATCAAGTTATCCATTTCATGTTGTCATTGCTGTTTAGTTAGCATCAATATTTTCTTTATAATTCTGACTAAATGTAACACTATTTAATTTAATATGTAATAACCAGGCAGAAAGGTAATTTTGACACAAAGTAATAATGAAACAAATTGTATTATTTGTATCAGTCTTTAAAAATACAATAAAACTATTCTGTTTGCGGAATGGATTCCGCAAAATATTCCATTCGGAATGGATTCTTTTAGAAGTTTTGTTTTCTATTTCTTAAAATGAATAATATACCTTCTAAAGAACTCCCTGATTTTAATTTTCATTCTGAATTTTATCAAATTTATTATTTTAGCTGGTATGAAACACAGCTTTACTGCATTATTACCCAATTATATTATGTGTTCAAAGTTTTTCTTCTAATGAGATATAGTCGTATCAATTGAATATGATAACTTTAATCTAGAAACCATTGTTTATTTTGACTGGCATCAATTTTTGTATAACTTAAAATATATTGGATTACACATAAACTTTAGCAACAATATTTTTATGCTATATATCAAGGGCTTTTGAGTGCTTCCGCATATTATTCTTATATTGGTCTTATCTCCGAAACAAATACTCGTACGCATTTTAAAATGGACTATGCTTAACGGTTTATAATGAGTTAGATTTTTGAAAATTTCAAGGAAATCGTTTAAATAGTTGCCGTTATTAAAGCGTTTAAAAAAATTAACTTAATTAAATTTGCATTTAAGGAAACTATTATTTTTCAAAGACATCGGACAGCTAATGCAACCTTTGACATAGCGAAAATCGTCTAGAAGGATATATTCGGAGCAAAAAGTATAAGAAATACTTTAAAATTATGCATTTTATAAATGAAATTCTTTTAAATATCTTTTATGTAACCACCAATGAATCTGTGACAATCACTTCTAAAAGTTGCAAAACAGCATTGTAGTAAAATTAACTAATCTCTTATTCGCGGAATTAATTAATCATAAAATCTGCCCTTTTCCCTAGCATTTCTCTGTTATTTTTATATAAACAAGCGGAAAATAGGAATTTTTGTGATTTTTCTACGATGCTATTCCTACTCTAGAATAAGAAGTGAATGCATTGTCATTGGTTTGTTAAATGATATTTGATTTTTAAATCAATTTGAACTACGTAAAGGAAAAATTTAATCACGTTTTGATATTTCCAAGTTTCAATATAGAATGCATAATTTTAATGTATTTCTTTCATTGTTTTTGCTCCGAATATATAAACATGTATGTATATAGTAAGGTGCAAAAAGTATAGGAATATAGATATAGGCTGTTAGTTCGTTATGTACATCGTACCTTACTATATATGATAATTATTTTTTGTTACCAAAAGCATTATTTTGGTTTACTTACTTACTTACTTTAGTTTGGTTTACTTTACTTACTTATTGACAAAAATATTTTATAATAATAATAACAATAATTCTTACAACAGTCCTGTTTTTTATCTTGTCCATTTCAGATACGTGCTAAGCGAATACGTAAGGTAAGTTTTAGTGAAATGTTGATTTTTTTATTATGTCGAGCCCTTTTTTAGTCTAATTTAATTCTTTTTTTTCTGGTGTGCATTATATAACATATTATATTAATCAGACTAGTAAGCTGTGCAAATAATTAATCCATTTTTGTAAACGAGACATTTTATCTGGTGAAATAAATAGATATTGGCGACTAAATTCGTCTCAAATAATCGTTCAAAATATATAATAGAACCTATTTTGTTACAATATCATAATAATTACTCATATTAAACTCGTGCTAACGGCAATATAAGATTTAATAAGTATACACGATAGAAATAATTTCCGCGGAAAGCTGTGTCTACATAATCTGGTATGCTTGACGAGCAATCAAATTCCCCCTTTTCATATTTATTCGACAAACTGCCTTGATCGAATAGGCAGGGCTTAACAAACAGAATGAGATGTCAAAAGTTGTATAAATTTTAATGCAGAAGAACATGTGCCTGACATTAAATTTACCCAATCATATTTAGATATTTTTCAAGAAAATGTAACATTGTGATTTCAATTGAAAATGTTGAAGCATGTGATAGTAACTAGGCAATATATTTCATTTAATTATATTAAATTTTTTTAATATTCTCTGCGTGTAAATTTACTGAGTTTTTATAAATCGGGGCCACTCAGAATTGTAAGCTTACATTTAAAAACAATTCTTTTATATTTATGACACCCCGCTTGGTATAGAATTTTTTTTGTTTATTATAAAAATGTATTCATGTCTATATTATTTTAGTTGTAAATAGTTCTGCACCTTTTTGATTATTAAAATAAAGCTAACTTTATACAAAATTTCTAGTTTTATATAATTCTATATGTTGTATAACTTTTATCCATTTTCATCATTAAAAGGTGTTACTATACTTAAATTTTATAGTATATGTAAAACCAGATATATATATATACATATTATGTAGATTAGAAAAGACGCATTCAAATATATATATATAAATCATAACGAAAATAAATGCACGATCTATATTTTTAATGATATATGTTACATGTCCTTTTTTGTGCATTTTATGCGGAATAGAATTTTTTAATCATGGCATCCAAATTTTGTAATAACGATTGGCGATCTTTAAAGTTCTTAAATTGGGTGGCAAATTATACAGCAAAACAAAAGCTGAAAGGCTTTCTATATTTCATAAAAGGAATGGCATTGTATCATTGATTATGTTTTAATGTATACTTTTCCATGCTACTTAAGGCTAAAAAGGACGTAAGTCATTATTACAATATTTGGATGCCATGAAGGCCTTTTTATCAGAATGTGTTAAATAATATCCTTGAACGAAATATGATTGCAAGAATAAACAGCAATTGTATTAAAATACATAATTGTTTTAAAAATGTATTACAAATTATAATTAATCTACATGGATGTTGCGATATAATGGGATATTTACGGATATTTAAATGTGGAAAGTATTTAGTGTTAAGTTTTTATTTTACAATGTTCTTGCTAATTAGTATTGTGTTACATTCCTCTTTATCATTTTGAATATTATGAAATACTATAAATAGAATTCATTGGAACCATCAGGCCAAAACAGCTCACCAGACAGAAAGAAAAGAGATAAATCAGAAATTATAAAATATAAATCAAAAGAAAGGGTCTATATAGTCGGGAAACCAACAAACATGGATACACAAAATGCAAAGGATAAAACATTTTATAGCTGGAAAAACAAGAGTAAAATTTCCTAGGAAAAAACAATAAAAACTAATGCGCTGTTTTCATATTTGAAGGATGTACATATATTATACATTATATACAGTGTATTTCTATGAACTAAGTCGCTTAGTTATTATCGCTTGTTGAACAGTGTAAATTTTAAATAACTATCTTACATTACTTAAAACTAATAAATATAATTTGGAAACCCATATATTTAATGCATAGATTAAGCAATAAATTTATAAAGAGTAAAATAAAGTTATCCGTGTAAATTCCCTATCAACAACAGGCTGAATAGTCAGAAATGTGCATGTTTGTTGTCACAGGTGTAATCAAAAGTTAAATTCAAGAATTGTGGTATTGGAATGCATTTCTTAGATAATAGGCTAACGGGTAATAATTCATATAATTTCTATCTTTTTATTGATAATTGTAAAATAACCAATCATAATAATGTTATGAAGACAATATGCATTCTATGTATCTTGTGTATATTTATATAAATTCAACATTCTTGATATGTCATAATGATCAACTGCTGAGGATTTGGTCATTAAAATATACCGCATATATGTATACAGAAGAAATTTTAATGTCTTGGATTTTTCTATGCTTTTGCTTATTTCTAATGATAGTACTGGTATTTTGTGACTTCTCATGAAAACGTCATTCGGCACATGGAATAACCTACATTAATCTCACTCCACTTTGTTTCTCTCCTCAGTTTATTTTCTCCATTCATTCATTTTTTTTATTCTTCCTCTTTCTACTTTTCTGGTATCTTTCCTGATATTTGTATCCTCTCTTATATCTTTCTTTCTCCAGGAAATAGTAAGTATTCTTAAATAAAATAGATATTCTCATGAGACATTTTTGTATTGTTTATTTATACATCAATATTACACCAATATATTATAGCTCATGTTGCTTCTGCATTTCCATGCGTGCTTCTGGAAACTATCCGTGTCTAATGGTAATACTGTATGTTTAACAAACTCCTGTTATATTTGTTATCTACTATTAGTCTAAGGGTAATTTTTTACACTTGAATAAGGTATTTAAAAAAAAATTTGCATGTACAAATTTTATCTTTTTTTTGTTGTTGTTAAATTTAACTGACTCTAATTTCGTTAACTATAGTGTCATTGCATTTATAGTGTACATTTCTATAATTAATATTATCTACACTAAAGTCAAGGAATCAGATTATTACTTTTATTATTATTATTCATTGTAGTAATTACAAGTTTACTAAATATTTCAAAATCACTCCACGTGTTATAATTTTCATGATAATTAACAGTTTTGTTATCTTTTTGCTTAATTACAAAAATACAATACCTGTGTATATACATTTTATTATACTTTGGCAACATAATTTTGTATATATATCACTGTAACCTCTATTTTATATATATTGCATATATCTACAATATGCTGTATAGTAGATTATTATAGTAGTACTATATTTAGTACAATATAAAATTCACATAATCGATAGTTGTCTTCATCTAATGTATTCGCGATCTATTAGCATATTTTTTGTTAAATATGATATAACAAATTTTACATCCATTTTAAAATTATAATAAAATTAGTTATAATTATTAACAATAATATATAAAATTTTGTTCTCTAAGACAAATTTAACATCCTTTTTTGACTTTATTAGTTAAATTTATTGTGTGCATCTGTATCAACATTAAACATATATCTATTAAATATACCCAAGTTTGATTTAATAATTATTTACCTATTATATTATAGTAAATATTGTTTGAATGATGGCATAATTATTATCTAGGGCTAAATTACCTATTGACATTTTCCTGGCAACTTTTAGGTTTATCAAAATCTCCTAGAAATAGATTTAAAATACTTTTGAGGGTAAGTAAAATTTTCTCCTTAAAAGTAAAAAAGGTTTTTTTTCGTTTTCAGTTTTATTGACTTTCAAATTTAGCGATCTTGAATCTTAAAGCAACCAAATTCATTTTTAACTTAGATGCATGATAGGTTATTTTTTTCTGACTCGTCAAAATGTTATTTATTGCACGCGCTGCTGTTGCTTTTAAAAGTTTGCTACTTTTTGAATGAAAGGTAGAAACTAACCATTCCGATTCAGTAACCGACACAGACAATTCAATTAAGGTTATTATTTTTTTATTATTATTCTACGAAGTTAATTAAGATATAAACAAATAGTCAGTTACATAACTATGCGTCTGTCTCAAAAATAGTTTCAAATGTTTTATTTTATCTTTATTGCTAAATATTAATTTAGACCTTAATTCTATACCAGAAAATATAAATATGAAATAAAAAATGAAATAAATATGAAGGTTTTTTAAAAGCACTTTATTTGGTATTAAAAAAGTAAAATTGTCGGAAATAGTTTAATGTCTAAGATTATCTACTACTCAATAAATAAATAAATTTATCTATGATAGTAGAGGCTATCCGGTAAAATAAATTTAAAAAATTCTACTTTAGTTTAATGTTTGGGATAAAATTAGTGTTAGTACAAGCATTAAATTATTTCTAAAATTATATCGGGTATGTTTAGTTTTCCCATGAATTTTCTTTGCGCTAATTATCCTAATCATATATTGAGTTCTCCTAAATTAGATTTTGTTTTTCTGATTGAAACAATTAAGGGCAGTAAAACCTTTAAAATCGAAGGAAATTACTAAGTCGGTCACGTTTTTACTTTTGCAAAGTTGTTTATTTAAGGGAATATAATTTGTTCTTAATTATAATTGTTATTGTCGATTGAGCTTATTTACTTTTTCAGAATTATATTTTAGGTCATTCAAGCCGATATTGAATGAATAGTTAGGTTTATTTTATGTTTAATTTGCAAAAGTTGTTTTAGAAATTCATGAACAACCTCGATTATATTAAAATTTTAAATGGAATAATTGTATGGTATATATAAGCTATTAACATTCTGAACATTATGTGCTAATGTAAAATCTTTCAGTTTGGGATTATTTAGTACAGTTCATTTCTGAAAAAGTAGTACTGACAATTTATTATTTTAACCTTTCAGAGCATTGAGGATGAATTCCTGATTTGTCCTAAAGAATCTGGCTCAAACCCTCTCTTCTTCTCTCTCCGGAACAACTACAAGCAGAGGGTTGGTTCAGTTTAAACACACTATTATACTCACACTCATCTAATAATCTAACAAAGTTGGTCCTCCCTCTGGGTCCCTTAAAGGGACATCACTATATACTGTACTTTCTAACTTTTTCAAAATTAAAAATGATTTATGTATAACATTGAAATATATTACATTGACTTAATATTGAATAATAATACTTAATATTGAAATGATACCAGTATGGTTACTGTATAAATCAGAGAGGTCTTACTAGCACAGTTTCTAATACTTAATAGAAAAACTGGTATAATTTGTGGCAAATTACACTGATGAATGCACAAAAAATTCACTGAAGGCATGTTTTAACCTTACAAATAGAACACCAATAGAAAAGTTTTTTTGTTTAAGATGTACGAGTAAATATGTCGCTAAAGTTTATTTAGTATTAGGCCTATCGAATATTTTTGTATCATTCAGTTATTTTGAGTATACCCATGAAATCAATTTGTTTATATCTATTCAGAAAGCTATAACTATATTATATTATCAGATTCACACAAAATCGTTTGTATGCATTCATGCTGGCAATAGGCCTCCTAGCTCCTAAAATGCTCCCTTTAATAAAATACTCCTAGCTCCTAAAATGCCTAGGAGTACTACAAATCGCGGGATTTCTAGGACACGTTTAATAAAGCTAGGAGCTAGAAGTGATGAGTTAGGAGACTCCTATAGAGAACATTAGGAGGGAATTTTTAGAAGAGTGTTTAATAAACTAGGAGCTAGGAGTCTCTTAACTAGAAATATATTTCTGACAATTTATTTCGGGATTTTGTGAGCGTCTGTTCAATAAAAACTAGGAGCTAGGAGTGAATTACGTCATTCAATCCTAAATTGTGTTAACACTTTTAGGTACCCTCTTCGGTGGTGTCATTTCACTTCGCCTTTTCCCATTTTGCCTTTTCCTACTTCGCCTTTTCCCAAATTGCCTTTTCCCATTT
>JAYRBW010046849.1:0-11375 GCA_036023295.1 Invenusta paracnida
TGCAACTGATAAAAGTAGCTAACCTATATACCTACTTAATGTTTCTAATGTCTATATAGCTGATTATGATATTTTGTCTACTGTAAACTGAAATTAGACTTGTTTTAAGTATATAAAATAATTAAATATAGTTCTAGCCATAAAGCAGCCAAATTTGACTGTTTCTAATTTTCTGTCAGCCAAATCTGGCAATATTGTCAGCCAAATTTGGCAATATATTTTGCAACTGATAAAAGTAGCTAACCTATATACCTACTTAATGTTTCTAATGTCTATATAGCTGATTATGATATTTTGTATGAAAGACTGAAAATATTTACTCAAACATAATCCATACTCACAATCAATAGACCCACTGGTAGCACAAATCAATATACATTAATATATGTACACTGGTCCTGTCTGGCAACATATATCAACTGTAGCTATCTGATAATGATCCTAATATATCTCTTATTATTTTAAATGTTGTCCTCTGTTTGCCTGTTTGTAGCAGAGACTGCAAAAGAGGATTTTCTGCTATCAAAAATATTAAAACATTTACCCACAATAGGCTCCTTCCAAAAGGTCTCACAGACCAACTTCATATCTATGTATATTGACTGAGTGCCAATGGAGGAATTTGATCTAAATACATTTTACATGTATCCCACCATTGGTGAGAATGTCAGTATGGTCCACTTAAAAAATTGATATAAACTTTCTTTGGATTATTTTGAGGTTTTTCTACCTTTAATTATATACCCTTATGATACCCGATTATTTCACAAGATACCAGTTATTTTTATTGGTATCCCAGGTGGGACATCAGAAAAATAAAATGAAATACACCCCTGTAAGGATTATTCCAACCATAGAATAGACTAATAAAAAATAGTTTTAAATTCCACAAAATAAAATCTATATATAGGTACTGCACACATATATATGTTCATAATAGTTACATTTTCATTTTGTTATTTCCAGATCTTTATTGTAAATATGATCAAACTATGTTTTTCTTCATGATTGATATATTTTTATTAATTGCCTCAAAGCCTGGTGAGCTACTAGAATGAAAATGACTTAAAACTATAAGAATTGAATACCAAGTTTACAGCAATTATTAAAGTCAATGTCCAAGAGTAAAACATATTAGGTATATATATATATATAATAAGCCACTAGATACTCATATATTTTATACTGTACTGCTTATTTACACCTCCCCTTTAAAAAACAATGACTTATATTCTCTTATAAAATCTACACACCTATTTATTTATATTAAAGTCCCATTATACCTCACAAAAATAAAGAATAATAACTAAATATTGAAGTATGTATATAATGCAATTGTATTTATATATAGACATGATTATAACATTCAAACAAACACTAGCTTTTGAAAATATGATTGGAATAAACTTATTAATGTTTTTGGTTTCTATAATTGAGGAATAATTTATAATGGAATCATATAAATATAAGAGAAATTGCTCTATTTATAGATCTATAAATGGTAGAGAGAGTAAACAAAATATAAAACAATTGTTTATAATAGTTGTGCTGTATTTCATTCATTATATTTTGTGAATTAAATGTTTATGTTTATTTTTATAACATATCACTGGCCTGCATTATATAATGCTGCGCATAGTTTTGATTTATTCCTGCATTAAGTATGTGTTATTATTGAACCACCCTGCATTCTTTTATTTGTTATTAATTTTTATAAACTGTCTTGTTTTTTATTGAACTTGGTTCAAGACTGGTTACTATCTTTTAACCTGCCAAATGTTTACATACCAATATTTAATTTTTTGTAAAACATAATTTACTTAGTATGTTTTTCTTTTGTGACACATAATATGTTGCTATCTGTAATGTACATATGGTAGTTTGTGTTTGAAGTTATATTTCATAGAGCAATTAAAATATTAAGATTTTGTGTCTTTTGTGTCACTTGGTGTCACTCAACTATGCCATACTATATACCAAAAAAATCTCAACCATAGCCAGTTTCCCCAGGTAGGATGCACCATTATCATCATCTGGTATGTCATCATCAGAATGTCAATAGCAGCAAAAGTGTCATGTCTTGTTGGTGGTTCAACTACTTACTTCTTCATGGTGAGTTACTTCTTCATTTTTTTTTTTTCAGTTTTCTGTCTGCAATGCAGTGTCCATGATCTGTTGGCCTGTAAGTAATTCAGTAGTATGGACATTCTCATCAGCATCAACATACTCTTCAAAATCAATTAATATTTAAAAAATATTTTGTGATCTAATTATGACTTATTTATCTTTTTAACAGTTTGTCTATTTATTACGTTTTAACATTTTTATAAATCTTTTAAGGTGTTGATGTATGCAAATTATACTATACCAAGATATGAAGTCTAATCAATAAATAAACTATTGGAATATAAATGGGATAAATTAAAATTAGTTTTAAATATCTAATTTTCATGCTTTAGAGTGTTTTACAGGCTTCATTATGTATGAATTTGTTATTTTATGCTAAACATATTTCAATATATAAGAATAACAGATAATAATATTAGAATACTTTTAAAATACAATGCAATATTAAATATGGTCAGTTGATATATTATTATATGTTTTCAAGCAGTCAAATATTTATTTACATGTAATATAATTTGATTGTTTTCCTATTTTTAGATTTATTTGAGAATTTTTTGTTGGTCAATTTATAATAAGGCCAGATGAAAACTTTGATATGTTATTTTGATAAAACTAACTTTTACAAGTATGTACATGCATCAAAGGGAAAACCAAATTTTTCAGTCCCTGATTCACATATTTAATTCACTAAAATCTTTTGCAGGAATAATGATAGTTTTAAGTTTAATGTATTTTGATTTTTTGCATAAGAATGAAAATATAATTATTACACAACAGAGATATATTAATCAGGCATAATTTCCATTGTCCTCAAAGCAAATGTCTTAAATATTAATAATATCATGCATAGACAATGATGGTTGTGATGAGCCACTTGAAGTTGTGTACATGTTAAGTATCAGAATGGAATTACTATTTGATGCTCAGGCTTGCATAGATGTTGTATGATAACATTGACCACAATGAGAATGTACCACCAAAATGTGTTCTGTTGTAGGATAATAGAAAGTTGTTTGGAAACAAGATTTCATAAGTTGGGTATATTATAAGAATAGCACCCATACTAAAAACTGAAGAAAAAAATAGCATCCCTTAATTAATAATTATTTCAATTTTCCTTATTCTTTATTTACAGTCAAGTCTTGTTTTTGCCTAAGTAGTCATAATATAACAAATAGTTTAAAATGTTGACTGCAAAACTACTTTGGTTTTTTTGTAAATTTTGAAAAATCTGTCTTATCAAGAATTAATAATGCATTATTTCACACTGGTAATACAACAAAGTATACATAATTTATTCATATACCAGTTTTAATAAAAGAAAAGACAGATTATAATGTTCAGATTGATAAAGGTCTTAAAGTTGATAAATTGTGCATGAAATAAACCATTAAATAAGCAATCACAAAAAAATCAAATATTGATATATTATTATAATATATCTTATATGTGTATTACAATTATTATTTTAAATATATTATACTCTTAATAATAATCATAATCAAAGCTTATCCTGAGGTGGATATACTGGCAGTTCCATGCCTTTCTTAACACCAAATTAAATTACACTTAAAAAACAGAATTTTGGATAATATTTTAGAAAGTGTTTATATTTCTACAAAAATGATTATTTGACCATATTGTTTTAAATTAAATATGTTTACATACTCGATATTTCCATATCACACTTGTTTAGATTTTGAAGAAATAAAATGTACAGTTTGACTTATAATTTTAAAATCATTATTTACAGGGATGTACTTTCTCACCCAGCTAGCTGCATTTGGGAAAGATAAAAAATAAATGTGTGATGATAAATATGTTATTAACACTTAATATATTTTATCATTATACAAAATAATCCTTGTAAAACCTCAAAATAATTAAATTTGATTATTCTGATTATGAGCTTTCAACATTTTATAGCTACATGCTGTATAACTTAATATAATTGCAAGGAGATACAATAGACCTCTGATGTTGGCATTTTTTGCAGCGATGATAGGTTCAGCTTTTAAGAGTCATGGTTTGAGAAACGTTGGTAGAACATAAGATACACTTGGAAGAGGGTGGCTCACTTTGCATTTATTGAGAAGGCCAAATAAGTAGCTGTTAAAAAATAATCTTATACATACTTAAAAGTATATAAAAATAGTAGTCCAAATAACAAAATTCAGTAACAATTAGTTTTTTTTCAGTTTTAGAAATATATATTCAGGTTTAGAGGAAAAAAAACTAATAATAATTTCATATTGAACATTTTAATTTAACATGTTTTCTACAACATTTGACATGTGTTAATTTTTACCAAAATTTTTGCAATACTTTATCAATATATGCTTTGAAATTAAAGGGAGGAAGTCTTTAAGGATCCGGGTGGAGGTTGTTCTTAAATTGATTTCATCAAAACAATGGCAAGAACACTTCCAGGCATGATGCAAGTAATTGCAAACATACATTATCACTTTTAATTTTTTGAAAAGCTCATCAATTTTGGGGACTTATTTATAAAGTATTGCAAGAACGTTTGTCAAATATAGAAGCTGTAAAAATGTTGTACAAAGTTAAGAAATTGTTTAAAGTAAGAATAACATGCTAACTTACATGGGCATAATAAAGTGATTACAACCTTTTTCACTGTTAAACCTATGTTAGAGTGTTCACTGTTAGATACCCTTTGGCGACCCTTCAATGTCATCCTGCTCAGCTGAGTGCCACAAAAACTTAAACTGGTGCATCGTGAGTATGCCTGCTTTTCAAGAATGGTGGTGGATAGTGGCATGCCACCATCGTCTACGTCATCATTGTCAGTAACATTAGTTGTGTAATTTCACTCAATGGTAATGTGCCGTTAGATTTCTTATAATTTGGGGATTGTGTATTCGTGTAAGTACCATTAGCCAGAGCTGTGTGCCAGAATATTGAAATAAGATAACATGGTAATGATTTGTGGAAGTGTGACATATTTTGTATACATTTTACATATTTGATCAATTGTGAGAATTGTTTATTTCAATGGTAGACATAAATTTGCATGTTTATTTTATTTCTTCTATTGTTATACATAATTGTTAAATCTTCAAATCTGTCCATTAATTTGTTATATAGGTCAACTTGTGGGGATTTAAATTATAATAAATACTTTCTTGTTCTGTACTACTGCTGCCATGACTTCTTCTTCTTCTTAGTGTTATTCTGACTAATGAATGTTAATGTGAAATTCTTTATGTGTGAAGTTAACAGAAAAGAAGAAGAATGGCAAGTGGATCACGCGTGGCTGAAATCTTTGAGCAGGCCGGAATTGCCTTCAATCGTCTGGCCCATCTCACAGTCTCTCTACAGCAGATGCAGCAGCCCGCCGGCAACTCGACGCAGGAGGCCGGCGGCTGCAGTCATCGTTGGTCCAATAAGGAGATCACACTGCTCAAAGAGGCCATCATGCGCTTTGGTGGTGACCTGGACAAGATCAGTCGCACTTTGGAGACTAAGTCCCTGCAGCAGATTCAGCAGAAGATGCGCAGTAAGGCCTTCCAGGAGGCAGGTTTGGGTGAGCCGCCTCCAAAGATTGAGGCAAAGGACGAGTTGGCTGGGGGAGCGGGGGAGGAGGAGGAGGAGGTGTCACCTGGGGAGAGAAACCGGTCGAGCACTCTGGCTCGAAGGGGGGTTGTTGGCAGAGAGGCGTTGTCCCAGCAGGGGGGTGGCGAGGAGACGATGCGCGAGCAGCAGACTGGTTTGGTGAGGGCGGGGGGGATGGCCGGTGGTGGTCGGAGGAAGCAGAAACTGGAGGAGATGCCCGATGATGGTTTGAGACAGCATTCGGGGGTGAGTTGGCGGAATGTAAATCAAATTATGTATTCGAAAGATGTTAAATAATGACTTAAAAGTTACGATCTTCAATTGTCATTATTATCGAATTATTTATAAAAAATAGAATATATATTACCCTGATTGCTTATAATACAATTAAGGAATAGACAACGAGCAAACATTTGAAAAGCTCTTCAGTAGAAAATTGTTTCCAGTGTAATTAGTTGTTTTTAAAGCCCGTTCCACTTTGTCTCAAATAGAATGCACGTGGAGCAGCTCGGGATGAGGAAGATGATGGGACTGTTTATGAAGAGCCCGATGATGAAGAAGATGAGGACATCTACGATGAGGAAGGTCCATCGCTATCCAAGATGCCCCGAATGACGCCCATTCTTTCCTCAGAGGAGGCCATGCAATACCGCATGATGCACGCACGACAAGGACTCCCTCATCGCGTAAGTTCTTCTCTCTCCTCTCCTCTCCTCTCTCCTCTCTCCTCTCTCCTCTCCTCTCCTCTCTCTCCTGTCCTCTCCTCTCTCCTCTCTCCTCTATCCTATCTCCTCTCCTCTATCCTCTATCCTCTCTCCTCTCCTCTCCTCTATCCTCTCTCCTCTCCTCTCCTCTCTCTCCTCTCTCCTTTCTCCCCTCTCTCCTCTCTCCCCTCTCTCAAGAAGTGCGCGTCTGTGCTTATAGAGAGGGCCTTTCCTTCTCTCTCTCTCTTCACTATCTTCTCATATCCTCTCTCCACTCCTCTCCTCTCTCTCCTCTCCTCTTATCTTCTCCTTACAGGATGAACAGAATCCAGACGATGATGACTCCGATCCAATCGAAGAAGAAAGTTGTGAAGCGGAAGTGGAAGGAGACGAAGATGATGAGGACGACATGGCTTATCCCGACGAAGATGCCAGCAACGTGGTGTGTACTCCATCCTCACCTCTCCTCTCCTCATAGATGTCTAACTCTCTCTCTCTCTCTTACTTTCTTTCAGGACGAAGATGAGGATGAAGACGATGAGGATGCTGTGGAAGATGACTTCAACATCCCCGATGAAGAAGGCGACTTGTGAACTCTTATACCTCTTGTTTGCCCTCCGACTGTATATAATGTCTTTGTAATCATGGTGAATTATCTATCATGTTTTTTTTTTAATTAAAAGATACTCAAGTATTCTATGTCACTGTTTCTTCTGCTTTTTTATAAATTGTCCCATTTTCTAGCCACCTTGTTTTGTATTGTTTTTGATATTTCGGTGATAAATAATTATTAAATTCTTCATTTAAATTGGAGTGCACAGTTTATTTAAATTTCAATATATCTTTTTTGTCAATGTTTCAGCAGTTATTTTGTTTACTAGTGAATAAAACCAGATAGAGTAAGGTAGGTAAAGAAAGTCACTTTGTATATATCTATTGAATTTAAGAGGATTATTGGGGACCCCAAGTTCCAGAAGGTTACTGTCTGCTTCTATGTAAGATATCTTGTAGCTGTTGTTAGTTTCATTTATAACAGTAAGATATGTATAACCATTTTAAAGTATTTCTATGGGTGTGCTGTGTCACTTCAAAGAACTTGAAATCAAATGAAAGTGTATGCTGTTTTTTAAGAGATTAAATTTTTGTAAACAAACGGAGATGTGAGTTATAAAAACCCAAATTGGCCGGTATACCTACAACCGGTAGTACACAAGTCCTTTCCGTGTCGTGTCTCTCGACTTTAGTCTGAACTGTGGCGTTCAGGAGTCCGAGGCCTGGGCTTGTTTCGAGCTGCTGGTGGGACACTCCGTCGCTACTCCACCGCTGCAAATAAGGTGTACACAGCGGAACCGTCCTGGGAGGATGTGGACAGCCTCTCGTCTGTCTTGATGGAAAGAGTTGTCGAGGAGACCAAAGACTTCTACGTCATTGATAAGCCAGTGAATTTGTCGGCCCAGGGTCATCGAGCCGATATGGCGTGCAATACTGGCAGGGTGGGTGACTTCTCTCTTTTAAGTACTCTGTCTCACAGGCTTTCACTCAATTGATTTCACTGTTTTTCAGTGGCAGATGGATGCAGCACTCAACCTCTCCATACGCGACTGTCTCCCTACTTTGAGGAAACGATTGACTCTCCCAGAACTCGAAATCTCCTGTCCCCTCGATGCTCGCTACTCGGGCCTAGTTCTCCTCTCGAAGACGAAAGATCACGCTGAACGAGCCATCAACTTCTACGCGAATGCCCAGAGAACCAAAGTTCGTATCTAACTCTTCTCTCTCTTCTCTTCTCTTCTCTATTTGCAATAAGAATGATTGTTTTCAAGTGAATACATAAAGAACAATGAAAATTAATATTATTAATTAGATAAAAAAAGTGCACACACAAAAATTGTCACTCAAAGGCAGTCGGGTAAACGTCGAAACTAAATTATTGAGCCAACACAAAATATTTAATTAATTACGCATATTTCAAATTATTATTTTTCGCCAAATAATAATAAAAAAAGAGTTTTTTGTCACTTGCAATTATATTTATATAATCAGCGATTTGAAAAAAACTTTACTTCTTTTAAGATCTTACTTAAGAACCTATTTAGTACTCATAAATAGAATGGCATCTTAGCGTTTGATCTTAAATTACTATTTTCCTGTATTATAGTTAGCCATCATACTTCACAGAGTATGATGTCATTTTTACAAAACTGGGATGTCATAAAGTCCCTTTTAGCAGAACGCGTTAAAATAAGACCGTTCATAGAAAATATAAATGTGAGAATTAGCAGCAATTAATTTTATGTATAACAATACTGTGATTAAAATCTAATAAATTTTCCCCCGTTTTGCAAACGAAACAAAACAAGTAAACCATAACAACGCCTAATTTTGTTATGATTTAATTTTTGAGGATAATTTCGTGCATCAATTTCATAGATTTATGCATAAACTCTAAAACAAAGGAATACATAAATTAAAATATTAGCGCGATATTAATTAATTCTACCTAATTTGATCTACCAAGTTAGTAATACATACTCGAGTATGAAGCAATTTCCGATAGTATATTTTAATAACATCTTTTAATTGAAGTATTTTGCAGTCCAACTTGCAAATATTAACATACATCAGTCTGGGTAGTCCAATTGAGACACTATCAGGTGGCATTTAAACACACCCCTTACACGATGCTAGAGCGTAAGTTGTACCGTTTGCCTTCTCGAAGAGTCTGTTGTGTCGTGTCGTGTTCTCTGGGGGGACGGTGTGTGACTTGCGTCCTCCATTCTTGTGCCAGACATCAGGCTACACGACTGAACAGTATTGCACTTCCATAATAAACCACGATGGAGGTGCAAACTGGATCGTTTAATATTCTGAGTAAAGGCCGACCGATGTGTTTCCCTTTTTAGCACCAATACTTTATACGAAAACACTGTCGAATAAGCCTTGTGTAGTATTATTTTAATCGATAGACGTGTGACGTAATCTAATGTTGAAGTTGATTTAATTGGTTGTTGGATTTTATCCGTGACTTTCAGCTGCACTTATAATATGTTTTCTTACTAGTATTTGTTAAATGGGATTATTTTAAGGGGGTGTTTGACACGTTTTGTAGCAATGGAGTTCTCATCTCTCCCCTTCTCTGTCCTTTGCAGCTATCCGAGAAGCAGATGATGTTTCAATCGCTGATAGCCGTGTGTCGCGGACACCCCAGTGTCACCAGATGCGAACCGTCGGCCTTTGCTATCGCCAGTAAGCTCCTCGAACCTGCCACTTCCTCCTCGGCGATTCGGCGAGACATCAAGGTGGCCTACATCCCCACCGCTACTAAGGCCAGTAGCTTGACTGACGCGAATGATGCACTGAATTCGCGACAAAGCCGGAAACGCGGTGATGTGCTCATGAAACGGGCTGGTCACAACACATTAGCGGTTAAAAGCTTTGGCGGGGGTGCTAACCGCTACGAGATGTGCTACTCCCTGGTGGAAGTAGTCGTCAACAGCACGTACAGGGGTCTCGTCGAACTCTACCTACTGCATCGGGGCTGCACGATCCTCGGTGACGTCTTGCAGGTAGGTCTATTATGACGAGGCCTTCCATATTTGTTGCCAGCAGTAATTTATTGTGTAGTTATTTGGAAGTTAGATTAATATGGTATGTGATTTGATTGAATTATTGATGAGATACGCTATTTCAACATTGATAGCATGAACATTTCCTATTCCTAATCTACTGTGTATGTGGCATGTCTCGGAATAATTCCTGAACATCTAAAAGTAATTAGACTCTTATTGTTCAGCTCTGTTTATTTTTTTCAATAGGGTAACTTTGAAAAAACCCCAGCTTTGTTATGTCTAGCTTAATTGTTGTTTGAGCTGGTCCTGCTGGCTACTATGCATAAGCTCGAATTGTCCATTTTTATTTCATAATACATACTACAATAATTGTTGTCATTGAGTAATAATACCAAGAGAGTTCACTCGGTCAAAAAAGCGTAAATATGCTGGTTTAAATATTCAGAGTTCGCCATTTTATATTCTTACCAATGCGATGGTAATTTACGTTCTAAAACAGTATAAAAGATCTAATTTCAAACTGGCAAATGTACATGATATAAAGTACTGATGTGAAAAGTAAAAATATATAAATGTGCGCCTGAATTAGAGCTACAATAATATGTAATTTATTGGAGTATAGCTTGAATATTTAAAAAAGTGTTTCGATAGCGGCAAATAACTAGTTTTGCCCACTTTTAAGCCGTAGGAATACGAAATAAAGTGCCCGTACAATATAGGCTATGCACACCAAATAATGTAGGCAAAACTAGTTGTTTGCCGCTATCGAAAAACTTTTTTGTTATTTAAGCTATACTTCTATCAATTACACATTATTGTAGCTGACATTCTGACGCACATTTTGATATTTTGGTGCAATTTCAAAATGGTGGATTTTCCCCTTGAATCAAAAGAGTGAGCCTTCTTTACAATCCTATATTCTTTGATTATTATAGTGTTGACCAAACATTTATGGTTTTATATGGCGTTATTATTACTACTTTATAGCACGTGTTATTAAATATAACTATTTTAACTATTTTCGTTTTCATTGAATGACTTATTTAAATTTTATTCAAAAGGATTTTTAATTAATAATATACTACTAAACACTTTTCATGGGAATAAAGTAGTATGTTACCTTAAATCAGAGAGACAATTTTTTAAGCATTTTTAAAATGAAATTTGAAATCTACATGGTCGAATTACCTTGTCTGTAAAGTTTGATAGATGTTTACATTCAAATGCGCTAAGTGAACTCTCTTGGTATTATTACTCTATGATGTATATGTACATTCAAATGCGCTAAGTTAACTCTCTTGGTATTATTATTCTATGATGTATACATTCAAATGCGCTAAGTGAACCCTCTTGGTATTATTACTTTATGATGTATACATTCAAATGCGCTAAGTGAACT
>JAYRBW010046860.1:0-11375 GCA_036023295.1 Invenusta paracnida
TCATGGAGTGACTGGTAATTCTTCTTTCATAGCATAATAATGATGTAAGTAAAACTGAAATAATTGATATTTACAAAGACACTTCCAGAAAATATGAAATTTGATAAAATATCCAAATTCCCTGACTTTTTATAACATTATTCATTTTCCTTGACATTTTACTACAAATAAAAATTCCAGAAATTCCTACGTACAGGCACCCTGCCAAAGGACATTCAGAAGACTTGTAGTAAAATTGTGTATCCATATTGTGTATCCTCATTGTGCATCTAGTATGCAACCAGTTCCTCATGATGATCAGTTGCCTATCCCTATTCCACCAGAAAATCTTGAAATGAACTCTGAACAATCCAGTAATTATAATTCTGATACATCAACATATCCTGAAAGTAACATCTTCCATTTCTCAAGGTGTTACTCAACACCAACTCAATGATCTTGTGCATGATCTGAACTTGTCTAAAGAGCATGCTGAACTCCTTGGCTCACATTTGAAACAGTGGCATGACTTGTCACCGAAATGCGTATATCAGTATTTCATGATAGACACAAACAGTTTGAAACTTTCTATTCAATGGATGACAATATTTGCTACTGTAACAATGTCACTGGCTTATTCGATTAACTTGGATGTGACTACAAAGCTAATGAATGGCAACTGTTCATAGATGGTTCCACATTCAGTCTCAAAGTGGTGCTACTTCATAATGGTAACAAGCATCCCTATATTCCTTTGGCACATGCTGTTACCATGAAGGAATCATACAACAGCATGGAGAAGTTACTAATGGTAATAAACTATTCTGAACACAACTTGCTGACTGGCTCTAGGGCTTTCAATGTTTCAGACTCATGAGTTGATTTCCAAATTTGATCCTCAACTATCTTATTCAATTTAGCCAAACAGTTATTTGAGCTCTCCAGGTAGAAACAATGCACTATTGGGTCTTTTTGACAAGTTAAACTGGTTGAAATTTGGGATTATTTGCAGTGATCTCAAGGCTGTAGCTCTTCTACTTAGTATGCAAATGGGCTACATAAAACACATTTTCTTGTGTTTGTGGGACAGCAGAGTAATGTTACCATTTCACTAACGAAATGTGGACACTTCAACAAGAGTTTATTCCTGGCATTGAAAACATACAACAATTCCATTAGTGAATGCAGCCAAAATCATTTTTCCCGCCTCTGCACATTAAACTGGGGGGCTTATGAAAAACTTTGTAAAAGCTCTGAATAAATATCAACCTGGATTTCAATACTTACAGAGAAAATTCAACCGCATTAGTGATGCAAAATTAAAAGCTGGTGTTTTTACTGGCCCACAGTTCAGGGAGGTTGTCAAAGACATTCATTTTAACAACAGTTTCAGTGAGGTGGAGCTTAAAGCATGGAAATCGTTCAAATTGGTGGTCTAAGATTTTCTGGGCAATCAGAAATCACCTAACTTTGTTCAGATTGTAAATGGCCTTCTGACCAATTACAAAGCCATGGGATTGTTCCCATGGGGACAATGGGACACAGCAATGATAGGTGACTACTGCTGGTTTCTCATCAGGGAGGCTGGGATGCAGTATAAGCACCAATCTAAATCGAAACAACACTTTGCTTAATATATGACTGATTTGTAAACATTAATATTATATTATAATTATATTATTATTGAAACAACACTTTGTTTAATATGACTGATTTGTAAACATTAATGCTATAGTATAATTATATTATTATTCATTAAAAATAAAGCAATCTCACTTGGAATCTATGTTTTATATCATTTAGACATTAAAGGCAACTAAGTGAAAATAAAACATATAATACAGATTATAGCAAAAATATAAGATATTTGAATTTCTCAGTCAAAATTTATCTATAAAACTAGACGTCTAGATAAAAAATGGAGTGCAGATTTGGAATCAGGGGGGTGTAATTACCGTAAAAGACCAACAATATTTCTAGTAGCAGAGAATTTTTTGTTTTGCCTGTGAAGTGGCATGTATAAGTAATACATATGTAATTATTTTAGACAGAAAAATGCTGAGAAAATATGTTAAGATAATGCGTATAATAATTTGCATTTATCTTTATTTTCGTTCAGAATTTCTTTAGCAGAATAAGATACATAAATGAATATCAAGTGACCGGTTAACAAAATTTTACTAAATTAGAAGATACTATTTATCATAATGATGACCATTTATGTCATGTTAAAATTGCAAAAAGTATTATAGTAGTAAATCGTAACAGTTATTTCGCGCCTACGAGTTATTACAAAAACCAAACCAAGAAATTCCTGAGCAACTTTAACGTAAGATTGCCTTCTCGTATTAACACCCAAATGTGATTGAAATATCCCTAGACTTACAGTTTAAACTTTATTTTGTTTATATTTTAATGTTATTCTTCACAAGTAATTTATATGTAGTTTTGTCATACATTTTCTTGATTTTGTTTTATATTGTGCAATTAAATCGAATTAACCTAATTTTTAATTTCAATCAAATTATATACAAATGATACAAACTATAAACATGTATTTTAAAATAATGATGATAAAATTTTATTAGCTATTAAAAATTGTTGTTTCCTATTTATTTTATTTTATTTATAATTACAATTTAAGAAAATCTCGTTCAACGACATTTTGTGTGCTACTTTTGTATCACATGTAGTTTTACTCATATTATGGTAAACAATATTTAAGATATGGATTTATATCGGTTATATAATTTTGACCTGTATAAAATAAATTTAAATTGCTTGCATTTTTGAGTGAACATTTTATTATAAAAAAGTGACAATAATAATGATTGTGGTTCGAAATGATATGTTTATTTATTGTTCGTATCTTTCAGAGATTATTATGAATCATTTGCTTTTTTATTGGATTCTGAGGAATTAAGTATCTTGGCTAATCTTGCAGCTGGTAAGTTTGTATTTACAAGTATTATTTGGGATTCACGATTACTTTATATTTTTGTTCTACATTAATCTCACGATATCTTTTTTATTCCAGTTTATACAAACTTTTATAGTATATCGACAACATAAGTAATAAACTCAAATTTGGAGAATTCAATATTGTCATTGTACAGTTGTATATTGACAAAATATAATTTCTTAATACTTTCGGAATACATAATACAATGCTTACACACTATGAATCATTTAAAATGATATTGTTTTTCTTTTTCAAATTAACTTTATGACTAATTTTTATATTTAATCAACCACAACATCTAAGTGTATGACAACGCAATTAGCCTTGTCTAAGAATCGTCATTAATTAGGTATATTCTATGAAAATAATTCCTCGAACCCTGCTTAGGTGTGAGCAGCATTCTATTCGCCTTTGATATCAATATGAGTGAACTGAACGCAACCCAGTCCTCCGTCGGTACCAAATTTTCTGCTCTCGACCCGTTCGCCCACACCGGTGAAGTCGCTCCTGGTAAAAACCTACTTCCGCCTGTGGTTGTCATGCCCGGGATTCCTGTGACTGCATCAGTAACTCCATCAGTTACACAGTCTGCAACTGGACCTCATTCTAGTATTGCCGAGCGTAGACCGACGCGTCGCAAGAAACCTATCAATAAAGTAGTTAACACACATTGTTCAATGGTATCGTGTATATTATACTTTGTAGACTACTTTTAGTGTTAAATATTGACTTAATTATATTTTATTAAGTTTTATAACTAATTATCTCAGAAATTTATTATTTTATGTATTCAATTTATTATGAACCGTTTTCGTTTTCAATTTAAAATTATTTATTTTAAATGTGCTTTACAATTTTATTTCAGTTCTATTAGTCCTAATATTTTATTGTTGTGCAGAATAATTTCAGTTTAAGTTTAGTTAGGTTTCTTAAACCAATAATAAAAGTTATTAAACATTATTTATTCAAAATATTTTTATCGTTAGACCAGAATTTACTGAATTAAGAAAAAATGAAGAAAACCCTAGATTTCAGAAACAGAGTCCCTAGTAGTACCTAATATTTGTCTACTGTAAAGGTGAGAGAATTATTGTTCACGGTGTCCAGGAATATTGAAACAATTTACCTAAATATTTTATGACTAATGGTTCTGTATATGAACCCCAACACTGACCCCATATTTCAATGGAATAATTGTCTATGAATAATTTTTTCTTACAGATTAATATTATGTACTTATAAAGTTTCAGGAAATGATTTTTAAACTAATCTAAGTAATAGACAAGTATGATGATTTTTTTTAATAAGCAAATATATTACTTAAAAATATTCACTCATCGATAGTCAATATTTTATATTTTAAAGTTAGACAGTAGGCATTTATTTTTCTAATATTGGTATCTGTTTGATTTTTTATTAATTCTTTACTGTAAATAATTATTGATATTCAGAAATATATTTAAAACATTCAAAAACGTTCTTTAATTAAAATTATATTGAAGCAAATATAGGTCCTGTGTTTCAAAGTTTTTTGTTTCATATGTCTGTAACCAATATTGATGTAAGTGTAATGGCAATAATTTTAATAAATTATATTAATTGCTTATTGGGAAATCGTAATTTAATTAGTACTTTATTTTTAAATTTTATTAACGTTTTTAGCGATATTTCTTGATATTTTTGGGTTTTGTCGAAACGTGTGGAAATAAATTTTATAATAAATACTGAATTTGTATTGATTCAATTGACAATACAAGATGTTATATATCTACAATTACTTACTTTTCATAAATTGAAAACAAAGATATTTGAAATGTAATCTATTGTTTGAATAAATTCGAATTTTGGATGCTATTGTATTGAATATACTTTTCGGATCTTTTACCCAATATTTATAATTAGATTATTTCGTATTTATTATAATTTAGCGGTATTTTTGCTCAATTTTTTAAATATGAGGATATAATATGTATACTATATCAAAACAAACAAACATGAATTTCAATAAACGATCTCAATGACTACAGTCTCAGTCTCTCGCAACTGCTCCCAGGAGGTGATATTGCAGGTCTACCTTCCTGCAGATCTTGTTGACCTGGCTCTCAAAGTTGAGAGTTCGGTCCGTAATGATCTCCATGAAAACATGATTGGGGTTGATCCTGAGACCTCTGTCGTCGATGGAGATATTAGGCTCGTGTCTGGTTTCATGGGAGTCCATGGAGAAGAATTTTACCTTTTTTGTTTCCCGCTTCCGGGAGGTTAGAATTTTGTGATATTTGTTTTACAAATCTTGTCAGTGTGTCGGCTTGGCATTCTTGAGATCTCGCACCTCCGATATTTTCCTCTTTTGATTCTGGAAATTATCCGGCTTTTACGTGTGCTTAACACGACACTTGTATCACTGTCTCATCCTGCTTGCAACACCATCAACTTTTTTCTGCGTCTATCCTTCTGTTGAATTTGATCAGCCTGATCATTTCTGTTCTCCCCAAGTTGTCCCAAGATCACATAGTCATTTATGCTTATTTGCTTATTAGGTCTTTTGCATTCGCTGGGCACCTACTGCTGCCTATGTGTGTTTTTGTCAACTTCTGATAACCATTAATTGATGTTGCTTCTTTTTATGCTAGCTTTTTTGTTAACATAACTTTATGTTACCATTCCTGCCTCTATTGCTTTTATTTCTACTCTACATGATGAAGAGAATGCTCCTACTGAGGTCTTGGTTTATGTCCACAATAGAACTCCACCCTTTCTGCAGATCACTTCTTCCCGCTCCTATTTCTTCTTGGACCGAGCCATCAGACCATATCTTTATATCATATCATGCTCTTCTCTTGCAAATATGTTTTTCATTGTCATATCTCTTCTTATTGTGTCCCATTCTTGTCGGTTGGGTCCTTCTCGCGCCAACTTAGAGTCACTGACTATAGGAGAGGGGTGTAGGAGGCATAATACTTATACATTTATATTTGAAAGTTGAATTATTTTTCAATTAATTCCGAGACCATATAATTTACATATAATTTAGACATTAATATTAAACAAACCAACTTGGAGCATGAATATTCATACTATGTTTAGGGGCTATAGACATTATTATATTACGAAATTAATAGTTTTTATCTTGAAGCTTGTTCTTTGCCATTACCAAATGTTCTTTAGGCACTGAGGGTTCTCGCTTTTGGTCACTTCTGTATCGTAGGTGGTGTTATCTAGCTGTATTCATAGTTTAAGGCATCTAGACCGTTTCCACTTTTAACGATTTTCCAAAACAGTCCTTCCCACCTCTTTTTCTCATCGATTCTCCAGTTTTTTCTTCAGTCTGCGCTTTGGATTCTCTTTAATTAAGATGTTCTGTTGACTGTTTTCTTCATATCTTTGGCTGCGTTCCATTGCGATGGTGGCTAGTGTATGTTGCTCAGTGTATACGTGCTAGATTTGCTTCCGCTAGACTCTTTCAGAAGAGAAGTTTTTTTGGCCCCTACGATTCGTCTTGCTGATTTCATTTGAACACTTTCTAGTAACCTCAGGACACTGGTCGTCACCCATGGTATTTATGCTGGATATCCGTGTTTTATCACGTTTTGGATCATGGATATGTATGATGTGCAGAGGAGGTGCAGGCCGAAACCCCAGTATGTACCTACTAGGCCAATCAACATTTTAATGCGGATGCATGCTTTCTCCTTCGTGCGGCGTACGTGTTCAGAGAATGTTAAGCGTCTGTCGTATGTGACTCCCAGGATGATGGGGTAGCGTGATTTCTCCTATGTTGATGGCCAGGTCATAATCTACATAGATGTTGACGAAAACGGATTGGCATTTGGGCACATTTAGCTGTATAGCCACTTGTTGCTCCACGCCTGTACTCGTTCTCACATTTCTTGTACTTTGTATTTTCTTCGAAAAGGTTGCCCATTTTGCGTTTTCGTCGGCAAATAGGCTGATTTTCGTGCCTTGTAGTATATCTTCGACTACGTCGTTCATGTATAGATGAAAAACATGGTATAGGGGGAGAGGACTGTTTCTCACCCAGCATATCAGCAGGGTCGGTACACCATGTCGACCATCTTGAGGATTAAGCCATCGCGCCAGACCTTATTGTACGCCTTTGCGTAGTCCAGTAGTATTAAACTTAGATGTTTTTTAGTTTTTTATATTTTAGGTATTTCTTCGTGACAAGGTATTTCTTTTTACAAGACTTCGTGTAAATGCAAAACTATAAAATCTCGTTTCGGTGTTTATAGAGAAATGGCAAATTCAACTACATATTCGATAAAAGAAAATTAGTGAAATAATATATTGAAATTATTTCGTAATAATAGTAGCCAGAGCTGCCACTGGTGGTTTTTTTTATCTCCAGTGGCGTTTTTTGTGATTTGTGGCGTTTTGGAGATATTTCATGAATGTCTGGCGTTTTTTTAACTTTTTGTTCATTATAAAATTATGTCCTAGTATATGTTAAACTGTCCCAACTAAATATAAAACCTTGGTATAAATATTCTGGATAAGGGCTTCCAAGCTCATTCAGAATCAGTCAAACACTCAAAAAAGGTTGCTGCAGAAAAGGCTTTTGCTGAAAAGGTCCATCAACAAGAACTGGAGCATCAAAGAATTCTGTATGAAGTGGAGAATAATCAGAAAAGGAAACGCCAAATAGAAGAGTTAAAAAATCTGGAAATAGAAGTAAGAAATACATAGATTGAAATTTATTACTAAATTGTATTTTGAAAATAGCAATGCATTATTACTTGTTACTGTAAATGAGAATGAGTAAATTTTTAGTACATTCTCATTTACAAATTACTATGTACCTATCTTTTAACAGAATGAAGCCAAAAAGAAG
This sequence comes from Invenusta paracnida, assembly GCA_036023295.1. Taxonomy (NCBI): domain Eukaryota; kingdom Metazoa; phylum Platyhelminthes; order Proseriata; family Coelogynoporidae; genus Invenusta; species Invenusta paracnida. The sequence continues at coordinate 7,791 of JAYRBW010046860.1, forward strand.
AAAGCACAAAAAGATCGTCTGGATGCCGAGGTTGAGTTGCAGAAAGCTATCGATAAATTAGCAGCAGCCAATGAAGCAGAATTACATGTGATCATGGACACCAATAAATTGACACAGAAAAAAACACATTGAGAAATATGTGCATAATACTAGATATAATTATACATAATTCATTAATTATTGTAACTTCATTCATATAATATATTATGTTGTTTTACCTTTAAGATTATCTCTTTTTTATTTTATAGCATTGAGCAAGCAGCAATTGAAAAAGTCCTCCAGAAGAGTGCCACCACAACAACAAGTCTAGATGCAAAAAATCTAACCCCAGAAGTAAAATAGCCTATGAAGAAGTCAAGATACATTTGAAGAAGAAAGACCTATATACAGAAAAATGGAAGAACAACTTTCTTGCAAAACAACCCTGGAAATTCCCCAAACCAATCAGACCATGGTTATAAAGAAAAGGACTATGCATTGAAATGGGAAAGAGCAAAGAACAGTCTGCATAAAAAAACCTAGAGCTAGCTAAGGAAATTCTCAAAGACAACAACATATTCGATCTTGTGATCTACACTGATGGTTCATCTGTTGACAGTTGTAAGAACGGTGGTGCAGGGGTGGTGATTATGAAAGGGCCCATGAGTGAACCAAACATCATTACTAGTATCCACAAAGTGGTGGGGAAATGGTGCGATCCTCCTACCAGAGAAAAATGGTAGCTATCAGTACAGTGCTGGAGTGGCTTAAAACCAACACAAACTGGACATCAATCAGGATAGCAACAGACAGCCAATCAGCAGTGAAGGGCCTAGCATCACTCCATTACTTGTCCAACAACAACCTAATCATTAAAGTTAACACACTGTTAGAAGAGCTATCTATGCTAGACAAACACATATGCCTGACATGGATTCCGAGCCATTGTGGTGTGAACAGAAACGAATTAGCAGACGGGGAAGCAGCTAGAGGTAGTTTGCTCGACCAGGAAGGAGTTGGATGGTTATTTGATGTGGCTAAGACAAAGTGCAAAAAAGAAATGAAAACACAAGAGAAGCAAACAACTATGGATAGAAGGGAAGATCGACAAAAAGTGGGAGCTAGGGTTATCCAAGAAAGAAGTTGTCAGTTTTAGGAGATTACGAACAGGCCACTCTACAGAGCTGTTATCCTATAGATAAAGAATCGGCCTCAGCAAAGAGGAGAACTGTAGAACGTGTGGAGAAGAACCAGAAACAGACAACCATGTGATGTTATGTTGCTTCAGTCTAGAATGAGATAGAAGACAAGAAGAGATCTATAAGATTAGCCACCTAACCCAGAAGGCTGGGAAATGCAAGAAGATTTGGAAAAAGTTTAAATCCAATGTGAATCAAGTAGTGGGGTAAAAACAACAGCAATCCGCAGAAAACATGCTGTCAAACTTAAAGACCATGAATAAAATTCCCAGACTGCAATACAATTTTTCATACATTTTCATTTACTGTACAATGTGCACAACATGTTCCTATCTCTATTTCATTATAAAACTGTTTTCAATATTAATATTTTAAAATAAGTGGCGTTTTTTTAATGAGGGCGGGCAGTGGCAGCTCTGCTTTTTAAAATTGGATGCTTTAAATATACCTATGACATGCATTTTAAAACTCCTATACTCGTAACGTGTAGATTAAATTAAAATGATTATAATTTAGAATTATTTAATTTATAAAGACCCTTCAAAATTGATAAATTTAAATCAATATTAAGAATCTCTTGAAGTTGTGAAAAGTTGACTAATAATAGTTTATTGTGTATTCTTAATATTCAAGTTATTATTTTTTATTATAATACCAAACTATGTTTTTTTAATTTAGACATTGCATGTGGAAGTACACATCGAACACGAACAGTACCACATTTTAATAAAACACAACAGGGAAGCTTTGTGCATGTACACAGTCATTTTGGTTTAAATATAGTGGCAACATTTTTACTACTCTCACCTACATATTATTTGGTGAATTTTAAATAATTATTCTAACCTAAATCTCTCGTGACATATTCTTTTCTTTGAACAAACAGGTGCCCCTGCAGACTTCAAATATGTGACGGACTACGTGAGTGGAACGGACGTCCACATCCCCACTATAGCCCCAATAGGCTGCTTCTGCACTGACTGTTGGACAAACAGGACGAAATGCTGTTCTGCAGTGAGCGGCGACACTGATTATCCCTACACAAAATACAAGAAACTCAGACTTCCCGAAGGAATGCCCATCTATGAGTGCAATAAGACGTGAGTCTGTCCTATTAAAATTATTTATAAACTCCTATATACAATTTATTTATGTATGTATATTTAAGTTTGTAAGATATATTTATTGCATTATTCGTACGGGTCAAGAAAAGTTTGGAATTTGGCTAATGTATGAAAATTCAGGGAAAATATTCAAATCTCTTTAAAAATCAAGAAAAGTCAGAGATTTTAGAATGTAAAACAAACATTTTTTTAAACATAAAAGATATTATACTGTCATATTTGCAGGTTAAACAATAATTGTTATAATGTGACAAAATCAAACAAAATAGCCAATCTACAATCTAATAAATGTCTATGAATGTCATGAAAATAATTCAAAGAAGATGAATTGATAGATTTGAAAGCCAAGCGTGTGAAGTTAGAAGGTGACATTTCAAATATGGAAAAGAGTTCCGATGACTTGTGCTTTAAGGCTGAAAAGACGGGCAGGTTTAGGGAACTCTGCCTTAAATTAAATGCTCTCAAAGAAAAGCGACCAAAATGGGAAAATAGGAGAAATATCTTTTTATTAAAGTGTAAGTGGCAGCTTTCCCATTATAGCTCTCATTGTACATAATACACATTCTAAAACAATCGCACTGATATTACATTGATATTCCTATGATAAAGTTAAAACTGATAACAATAATAGATAAGAAAATAATAATATCAGTGTATACGCTATCTTTACATTATGATTAAGCATATTATAAGAAAACGTTTAAGTACATTGTATACATATAGATAAATTCAATAATTCCTTGATGCGAATATGTAATTACATAAATGAACACATTTGATACATTAACAATATCAGAGAAAGGTTAGGGGAAACATTTGTTCAAAAAGCGTACGAACCATATTATGTTATTGCAAACATAATGCTTTTCATGCTTTCTTTGAAGTCAAAACTGTAACTTTTTAAATTGACATTAAAATAAATAGTATACAAAACCTCGCCTTACATATTAGTAGTTTAAGTTATAGAAAGTAATTAATTTTGCGGTAAAATTCAATAAAATCAATATGTTGTACTGTAAAGTTTCATTCAATTTTAATTTTAATACATCATCATGTTTTAACCCAGGTGCCTTATAAGCATGGTTCCCACGCTTCTGGAAAACCCGGAAAAGTCAGGGAATTTTGATCATTTTAGATGATTTGCAGAAAAGGTCAGGGAATTTTTGTCAAGTTTGGTGATTTAAAAAAACTTATATATATTATATTATATTTATATTTAAAAAATGTTGCCTCTTCCAGAAAATAATAACTACAGAAATAGATTTTATTTTTCTTCAAAATAT
>JAYRBW010046871.1:0-11375 GCA_036023295.1 Invenusta paracnida
TTCCTCTCCTCTCCTCTCCTCTCCTCTCCTCTCCTCTCCTAGATCAAAGCAGTTCAAAGATTTAGATAATATATAGAAGGTTGAACTGGACTTTTATGAAAACTATTCAAGAACTAAATCAGTTGTTGAGTTGGTCCCTTGATTGATGACTTTCTTCTTGAGTTAAGATAGAATTCCTTGTTAAGTAGATGGTTTTCTTTTGATAAAATTGATTAATGATCATTGCATTCAACTCACTCAACTAGAATTGTAACTTAATTTTCTCAAAGAACGTGTAGCTTGAATGTTGATGTTTGAAAGTATGAGAATTCTATTTTGGGTACATATCCTTTTGCAGGGCACACAGCAGAGAGAAAACTTATTGATTTATATAAAAATGCGAGAATTAGAATTCAACAGTAACAATCAATTATGTTGTCAGTTATATAATCGTAGATGAGATGTTTTTATTGAAGAAAATAGACAATATTTTATTATCAAGATTAGTTTTACTTATTGTGAATTAAATATCTTAAAACAATAACAAAAAATATGTTTGCGTATCCGAAACAATTATTTTGAAGGTAAGTTTTCCTATTTTCGATGTGTAATCATTTTAAAAGTGTAAATAATGTTTTCCGTGAATATTTTCAAATTAAAACAACAATTATTTTTAGTACTAAATATTCACATCGTAGAATTTGGGAATAGTTATTTTATCAAAAATTGTATGTGACCTTTATAAAAGCTTCCATTTAATTATTATGCGGTTGCACTTAATTACTAATGCCATCCAGAAACATACAATATAATATTAAAAATCGCATAAATTGTGAAAAATAGAACAAATTTACACGTTTTAATATCAGCTGATTTCTTTGGCAAACAACGTCTGATTGATTTGGACTTTTAGCATAAAATATGATTGGGTTATTGATTTCTTTGTAAATTTCACAAATTTACGCTTGCAATATTGACAACAGCAGACTGTAGCATATTGATTGAAATCTTAGAATTTAATTATCCTCTAGAAAGCATTTTTGACAGAATCTGCAATATACACACATATATATATATTCAAATTGATGATAAATATATTTTTGTTCTAGATTCCTCTTGCCTCGTGAATATTAATGTAGCAATACGAATGAATTATTCACCAGTGCTCCTCCTTCAGTTAAGGTCTTCAAGTTACTGTAGCTATACTTCAGTCGCGTCAGCTATAGCTCCGAATTAACTGGAAAAGTTTAAGTTAAAAAAACAACAAAACTTTCGCGTATATTAATTAATTAGCCGTCTAGAAATTTAACAAATACCGTGAAAGGTTTTCAGAAATTATTGAAACCATTTACGTACTTCTAAATTCAGTGTTAGTACACTATTGGAGATGCTCTTTCGTTCAATACCAATGATGATGTATCACTCACCGGTTGGTACTTCTAATATAGACTACTTATACAGTATACTTGTTTGATACATTGAATTGTATCTCAATTTTCAGGACAACTCCATCCTAACTATATATAACTGGCATTTGAAGGACATAATAACTCTATATAAATGCCTTACTAAGCTGTCATAATTCTTTTCGTTCACTTTCCATTGTATTTATTTTAAATAGTCCATTTACAAATTATTCCCAAGTTTCAAATAATATAACGCTACATTTTATTTCATACGTTTAAAATTATTTTTCTCTGAAAGTATACCTACCTATATATATATATAATACATAAAAACTATAAAGTAATAAATAAAGAGTTTAATATAAATAATGTGAAATGCTACATACTACTGTAGGCAGTAACAATTAGTTAGCCTTTTCTCCAGAACAAATATCACTCTCAGATTTCTGAAAGAGTTGGGATAATATTACATGAGTATATAAAGGTTAATTTTGAACACACACTTATGCAAATATTCTATTTCAAGATGGCAAAATTGAAACTTACGAACAATTTTAAGCCTTACTTTGTATTAAAATTATTTATATCTAACGTTATTATTATTTAAGTAGTATTTATTGCAATATAATTAAACAAATATGTATATTGATACCCGTTTAAGGTAAATATTCTCTTTAGTTCTAAACTTGACTGTAAGAAAAGCGATCACTTTTATCAAAATAATTGGTAATTACCTACGTAAGATTAAAAGAAATAGCAGCGCTATGCACAGCCTTAATTAATAGCTTTTCCATTCGTTATAAAAAATTAAGTATGCGTCAGCTGAAGAACGAATTGCAATTACAAATAGTTATTTAATGGGGCAATGTTAAATATAATTTATTATTCATCAAATAATTAATCGATAATCAATAACTGATGCTTGGAGCAACTCTCCTGCATCTGACAGATTATTGGTGGCCAGAAATACATTCTTCGTTGTCGAATATGACACCTGCAGGCATCCAATCAGATGGCGGCAGTATTGAGACAGGAATAATCACGTGATCCCGAAGGGAAATAACTAAAATTAAAAATTCAGAATTTAAATCGCGGTTTTTTGTCTGCAGATTTGAAAACTTCAAATTTTTAATCAATAATACTAAAATATGTCAAGTAAAGAAATGACTTAACAAGGTCGAAAGAGTATTGTCGAGCTCTCGACATACTGTTTGAAGTATAAAATCCACAATTTTAATTGCGTTCTATAACGCACTATTGTTTAAATTAATAAATGCACAAAATTGCATACTGTGAATGGCATACTGTGTTTCTCATATTGACATACCTAATAGTTATAAATAAAACATTGCTAGTGACTTTAAAATATAATTTAAAAGTGTAAACTTTAATTAAAGACTTACTTATTCTTTGTAATCTCTCAATAATCACGAGCTAAATTATCTTGAAATGGATAAATTTTGACCTTGCATTTACGATACGTATAAGTTACTCTGTTATTTAGCTCAGCTCTAAAAGTTGTTTACAGTTTTCGTAAAACTTTCTATTGAAAGTCTTCTTTCAGTAATTACTATCATCAGAATAGCCGGATACAAAGCTGTTGTTCGAACAATACAGCCACCATAAGAAGATCATTTTAATTCGGAATTTTAAACTGATCCTTTTGTAGAAAGTAAGATCATGATTCTAACTGAACAAAGAGTTCAAAAGATTTCCTCAACTATATCCATCAACATCTCCCAATCAGCAGAGAAGATCAAATATCAAGAATATGGGACAAGTAAGTTCACGGTCGCAAATCTGCGAATAATATACTTTGTTATTTTTACAACACTCATTTTGTAGCAGAATTCTTTTATAAGTGTTCTGAGAAGAGAAGAGAAGAGAAGAGAAGAGAAGAGAAGAGAAGAGAAACGTTTAGTTTCCATCTGACCACATACTCACACGCTCTTTTTCTTCTTGCGATCTTCATGTTTGTTGAAGATGTCATTCCAGGAAGCATTTTCGTTTTTCTCAATCTTTGATCGCCGTAAAATGTCCTGAAAGCAAAGAACAAATCAAATACAGGTTATATATATCTCATATTCACAATAGAATAAGTACGCCACTGTCCCTTAACTATAACCCTTAAAACTATAAGTAAGATATAGAGACGAAGAAACTCCAGAAAGATACGATTCTTCGCTGACGGAATAATATCAGTCAACCATTTATATGTAGCGATTTTTTAGGAGAGAAAAATGTTGGTCTCTTCAGGAAAAAAGGTAGTACAAATTAAATGACTATTAAATAATATTTCAAATATTCTATCGTAGATATTGGACATTTTTCGAAATAAAATAATTAATTTAATTAATTTAAATTTATACAGATATGATAGCAATTTCAATATAAAAAAATAGCGTGCCAAATACATATTTTACACGCTTATCATTTTCGCACAAATAAAATAGAAAGTTATTACCTCAACACTATTTGAAAAACATATTTTTGCGTTAATTAATTGGGTACATTTTTTATTTTTGAACTGATGTAAACACTTCAAACCAATCCAATCCAATCAAGCAAACAAAAAACTAACTGCGTTAAGCCGATCAATACACGATCAATATATTCGACGAACTTGTCTGTTTTCTCATTGGTCAGAAATGTTCTGCATATAGTGTGATGTGCATAACTTTTATCGGAATCGAGGCTTATAAATGACAACAAATTCACAGTACGTCTAAAAATTTGATCTACTGCATATTTAGATTCATTTATTGATTCTTGAATAGTTTGTATTTACTACATATACATACGGAAATTCTTTATATTGGATTCCTAAATGTCGTAGAAATTAAAGAAATAATGATAAAAATAAACTCGAATTGATTAATAAAAATACTTAAACGTTTCATTAATTAGATTTTAATTAATGGTCATTTAGAGATTTAAAATATAAAATGAAATTAAATGTGAGCTCATAAATATAGTGAGACGTACTCTATAGAAAATTATGTCACCAGCATTTAAGCATTTAGAGAAAAACATCAAATGTTGTGTAATCAGCACCCCTTCTATAATTTGCATATTTAAATTTACCGTATGAGAAGTTATCTATCAGTGTAGCTTCACTGAGTTGTAGCAGGTATTAGCGGTGTTCCACTGTGTATTTAGTGCTAATTAGTAACTGGAAATAAACTCAATAAGTAACTCATGAACTTATTTATATTTTTTAAATTCACTTAAAATATTGATAAAATAATGAGTGAATGGTAATAACAATAATTCTTATTATTAACAATACTATATATACATATGTACGTATTAATAGCAATGTTATTCAAAATAGTTATTTTTAATTATCAGATTATCACGCGATATTACATTTTCTGCATTAAAACTGCACCTGCGCAAATATAGACAAAACATTTTCTCAATTTGTTGTTTTAATTCGTATTAATTTTCTGAGTAGATAATGCATTCCACATATTAGTCTGTATAATGTATTCTATAACTTTCCAACATTCTAACATGCACATTTCGGCGCCTTTTGATATCAATTTTGTAATTGTAGCTGGAAATTACGTGCCTTTATTTTATACGACAATATATTTTGATATTTCTCATTAACTTCTTTTCACCTTTAAATTTATGATATTATAAAGAAATTATTGCTAAATCTTTAAACAAATAATTTCCAAAGAAAAGTTTTTTTCTTCATAGAATCGAAATATAATTTGCGCGTCCTCCAAGCTGCCTCTCTTATAATACGAAAGAATTAGTTTGTAAATGACACTTTTTATAGCCTCTACCTTATCAACATCTGCAATCGATCAACAACTAGATAATTGTAACTTAGCAACAACCACAGTAGAATAACAGTGCCTAGGAATACAATACTGGGAAAATTGCAAGAAAGACATTGTCTCTCATTTATTATCTCATTAACTTCGCAGTTACTCGTCATGTTTCTTGTGGAAATGAATGAAAACTAGTTAGTTGTTATAAACTAGAAATTAAATCCCTTTCCCCGATTTGATTCCTAATTTATAAAAAAAAATCTGCGGAATTGTAATTTTACAAGTTTCCAAAACATGCAACTAATTAATTACCACCGCGGAGAGTTCAGAGTTCATTCAAGTTTATTGGAAACATTCTTTCTTTCTTTTTATTTCCTGCGAGATTGCATGCCTTATATTTGCTTCTATATTTTATGTAGGTAGATTCAAGACGCATTTCTATATAAATGCTCATCGGTAGACATGATTTAAGGATTAAAGTGCGCCGAGAGATTATTAATTGACCAATTCAGCGCCTGTATTGGCGTTTCTAATACGGTGCCCCAATTTATCTAGAAAGAGCGAGTCAAGAAAAACTGACGGCGAGTTTTTCGCAGAAGTGAATTTCGAGGAAAAATGCAGCATGCTGATTGGATGTTTGTTTTTTTCAGTAATATTACTCTTCCTTCGAACCGTCTTTGAATACACACCATGAACGAGACGAGAGAGAAAGAGAGAGCACAGTTAATTGCAATTTCGGTTTTGGTAAACAAAGGCATTAGAAAGGAAGATAGAAGGTTGCGCGTCGAGGCATTGTCCGTTTTCTATGTAAAAACGGTAATAATTAAACTTAGGGTCACATGTAGAATTTTGATAGCTCTATATGAAGTAGATTAAAAAACAGTTTGGAATTGGTGACTGTGAGAAATCTGCCTGCTTACCTCAGGCGAAATGACAGGCAAAAAACGAGTATCTCTTTCAAATCTTTTACTGAGCTGAGAATTTTATGACTTTTTCAAATATACCTATGCATAACTATTCCTACAAAACAAAAGACCTTTAAAACAAAGGATAATAATAGTTTACTGCATTCTGATTGGTGGCTGGTTACACTTCCCTCTATAATGCAGTGTTCCGTCTCTCTAGTTGCTGTTGCTATTGTCTCTATGGTTACAAGGCCTGTGCAGTACTCACCCATGACGAGCGTTCCTTACGACTGGGGGTGAGACGAATTGACCTGAAGAAGGAAAGGGGTATTAATTAGAAACAAACATGGGCGTAATATCATGTTGAGGACGAAGGAATACTATTCTGTCAGTCTAATTATTCGTTATAAAAGAACTAATTAATCTCAACGGATAATTAAAAGCTAAATTGAAAGGTAAGTTTGGGTTTTCTGATTTCGTCAATAATATTGATTTCTTGTTTGTTTCGATATTACAGAAATGGATCAATAACAACTAGAAGGGAAATTTCTCATCTTCGTAATTTGTAATTTGTAAATTGTACATTGTACAACGCCGCACTTAATATGATTCATATTTACGCGAAATAAAATCAGGAGTATCGATTGCTTCGAATACGTACGTCTACTTAACAGGGCTACATAACTTGGTATAGGCGAGATTCAAGGAGAACTTTCAAATAAAAAATACTACAGCTGATCTCAGCAAACCTTATCTTATCGATACAACATTTTAACAGTAAATTTGTCTGAAGATTCGAGCAGTGAAAATCGTTTTTTGATGGCTGCCCGAATAACCGAGCTATTACCGAGTTTTGGAAGACAGACCCCTTTCCCATTTGTTGAATGCTAAACGAGGCAATTTTGCCTGTCAAGTATAAAACACAAGATGCAAGCGGTTCAATTAAAAGTGAAACGCTATAAATCAACTGCTCTATCTGAATAGTATATTCAAATTTCATCTCGCATTTGACAATTGTACATTATCTAGCTTATAAATAAGAAGTATAATCCGATAAGATATTAACTTTCTAGCACCAGCAGTAGTATTATATGTAGTCAGTTTGTAATATTTGATCAATTGAAAGAATTAAGATTTTGTTAATAAATCTTAATTATCCCTAATAACTAAAATTCACTGACTATATTAACATTTTCTTTAAAATGCAATTACGTCGATTTAGTAAATGTTATTAATGAAATTGAAGTTGTTCAGTTTTCTAAATATCGTTATTATTAATGTTTTATAATTATATATTTAACCTTCCAATTATACATACTACTTTTATGTATTACTGTCAAGTAAGTAGTATAGTAACTACTTTTTAACGTTTTGAGAACATTTCTTCTGTTTACGTTTTGAGCGTCCAGGTGTTCGATTAAATGTTATTCACATCGATTTATGTTTTAGCACGTTTTCTGTTGCTATGACTACAGAATACAGAATAATGGCCAGATAAAATTGCTCTCTAAAATATACGAAACTCAATTCTGACAAATTCAAGATGGCAGAATACGACAAACGAAATTATCAATTTATTTCTGCTTCTCTCAATAAAATAAGGCCGAAAACAATGTTTTGTCCAAGAACTTGTCCAAATTATGTTTTCAATTTATGCTATATAACGCTTACTGGAATACAGGTACCCATCTGGCCAATAATTACATTATCTTGTCGCCATGACAACCGTTTGGAGACAAGATAGGATATAAATCTGACTTCATTTGTGGACTGTTAATCGCCTCCCTACAGAGTGAATTAAAATGTTTAGGTAAGTAGGCAGAGGTTGTACTCTTCTTGATTTCATGGGCATACTAAGGAATAAGTAATACTAATAAATAGCATAAATTACTTTTAAAATATTAAGATCAACCATCGATGTTTAAACAATATTATAGTATGACAAATACCTCTAAAATTTAATTAGTACACTCATGCCTATAAAACTCTTGCACAAGATTTGCTATTTTTGAGTTACTATACTAAATTCTTAATGTAATATTTTACATAATCTTCAAGGTACCAAAGTAGTACCTAGTATAGTCAATTGCTCACAATGGGCACAAATAATCTAATCTCTATCTATCGCCATACTCTTTCAGTATTTAGGACTACTTAACAATCACTAAAAACAATTTGAACTTCAAAATAATTCATTTTTGGGAAGAAAAGTAATTTATATAATACTCCCCAAATTGGATGTTCGTATTCATTGCAAATTACCAAACTGTACCATAGTAACATTTTTTATCAGCCCCTCTCCCGCCCTCTCCTGCCAAGTTTGCAAAATACTTTTTTTCAATTTAGACAAACAAAAGTTTGTATCATTTCGTTCATTCCATGGCCTAAAGGATGTTTTATAATTTGCGTATATAAATACGTGAATCCATTTCTTGCTAGGTTGAAGTATTCAATTTCAAACTTAATTAAAGGAAATATTGTGTTCAGATGAATACGAGAGTAATATTGATTCATCTTTGAGTGGAATATAAAAGAAGGTGTTGCGGGAATATAGCTTACTATAGTCACGACAAACTAGGATTCTATTTAATGAAAGTTTGGAAAGAAAGAAAGAAAGTAAGAAAAGGAACAATTTAAACCTACTAAAAATTTTGTTTTAAAAGTATATTTGTAAACCAACTTTTTTGGGACGGTGGTTTCCCCTACTACAACTGTGTGATTGGTAAGTTTTATAAGTTTCTTGGGCAAAACACAGTTCACGCATGCCTCCTTCATGTATATTTATTGAAGAAATAGGCTCACAGTGTTTTGCACGAACACGCCATCTCAAGGATGGATGTTCAAATTAAATTAAGTGCGTAAAATTAGTTTCCAGGACATATTCATCAACGGTGAAAACTAGAATTTGAGTCAGGAAGGCTCTCCGCATAAAAAAATTCTCGGTCACTCTTATACAGTGCAGTTTATTGGTTATAATGGCCTTCCTTAAATCGTAAATATTGATTTTTATAATAATTTAATCTAAAAATGTTACTATTTAAAAAGAATTTTTGAGTTTTGAGTTTTTCTCCGCTCTAGTCTGTTTATAATTTACTATATTTCAATTTTGACCAACATTTCCTTGAGAAGTATGCCAATGTAAAGCAACGCAGGGTGTTGAACTTATTTATTGATTGTATAAAAGTGATGCGTTTTAATTGGTCGTGTTTTTGTAAGCAGGCTTTGGGTCACAACTTCCCGATCATAGTCGGCAGAATGTTTTAGTAATTTAGTACCTGATCGTAAACTATTTCAATTTGACGTACGTAGAAATGCGTAAAACTAAAAGTGAGTTTAAGATGTAAACAAAATACAGTTTATTGATTTAAAAGTTGTGAATAAATGAACATTTAAATAAACTTGGTGATGTACACACTACACTGTCCATTATAACCAAAATGTTTTTGCAAATTTAGTTATTCCTGAATAAACAGCGATACTATTATGATTAATTCACCTATTAATAGGCGATAATAAAACAAAATATGACAGTTAATGAGCGAATCAAATGAACTCATAATACTGTTCGTTTTCATTATTACAATATAAAATGTAAATAATGTTTACTAAAAACACACTTTTTATATATATCTACCTATAGATAGAAAACAGATTTATTGGTAGTTGACATGTTCGAATTCTGTTAAGTGGACTGATAATTTCATGACAATGAAACCTTGATTGGTTATCTATTTTCTTTTATTGTGGTTTCTAATTATAAAAATTATAAACATATATATACATATATTATAGCAATTAGTAAACCTTGAGGATGGACGGAAGCTATGCGTACACCGAATATTATGTATTTTGATTCCCCACATCTGGGTTCCTGCTTTGTTCCAAAACTTGCAGTCACATAGCAAGAAAAGCACCACCTATAGAATTTCCTATCATGGTTACAAAACCAGAAATCAATGTCCCCTTATTGAAACAATACTAAGCAATACTAAGCAATACAACATGTTTATATATCTACCGTAATAAATCAATTTAGTGTTAGTAAAAGTAAACGAACCTCAAATGTTTGTTACTTATAGTTGCGAAGTTGACATCGAAAAACAAAGTACTGTGGCTGGCCACTGGACATACCTATAATAGAGTAATTAAACATAGAGTTTTGACTCTTATTGATTTCATATTATGCATCACGTTGTACAGTTTTGTCGATAGAAAATCATTGTATTTCAAAAAAGTTTGTGTAAAGAAATGTTTAAGAAATAAGTTGTAATATTTGTTACACTGTTTTGATTAATTATCTTTTAACATGTTTTAACATGTCACAAGATTCTATAAAATACAGACAGCTACATTTGTGACTAAAACTTTTATACCACATTTACTATTTAAGAGATATTGTATTGAAAGCATTATTTTACAAAACATTTACGGTAAGAAAATAGCCGTATAAAACTGTTTTCAATAATCAATAAAAGTTGCAATTTTGATATATATCAATGTAGACCTACTATGTAAATATAATCAATACTCTATGATCGGCAGGTTTCATAAAATCAATTGTTTCAAACAAATTTTATGATTATGATTTGTTTAAAAGTAAAATGATGTTTTGCAAAAATAAAAATAACCAGTTTGATATTAGCTATTTATGTAGCATACTAAACAGTATTGGCACTGAAAAATAATTACATTTTAATATACAAAATAAAAATAAAATTACATCTAAATTAAATCGAACGTTTGCGATTTCATAAAAAAAAGCTCGGTTTAAAAATAATCAAAGTGTTGTCCGAAGAAAGCTTTAGAAGTTATAATATATCTGTCTGAATTGCCATTATTATTATTGAGTGTTTTTAAATAATGTTTTCTGGGCAGAGAGAGAGAGATTACTTCAAGATTAATTATTTACAGGAGAAGTTGAAAGGTTTCATTGGGTAAGTCTCGCGTAAAAATAATTGTTGAATAAGTGTACTTTTTAATTCCTGTCTATAAATTAAACCAACTTTAACGAACAAAAAACATTTTCAGAAAAAGAAAAGAAGATTGTTTTTCTACCTATTTCAGAAGTGATCTCATCAATGATGATACTTTAATTAGTTTCCTATAGTTCCATTTATGGAAAATTCCATCAGAAGAATCATCCAGAATTATCTATTCGATTTCTATTATACAATAGCTGTCACTTTACAATAGCGATTAGACTAGATTGGATCAAGATTGGATCAAGATTGGATCAAGATTGAATCAAGATTGGATCAAGATTGGATCAAGATTGGATCAAGATTGAATCAAGATTGGAT
>JAYRBW010046882.1:0-10903 GCA_036023295.1 Invenusta paracnida
AAGGAGTTATACCTACTGAGCTGTTCTTGGAAGACTGCTGATTAGTGGACCAAGCTATTTGTACGACGCTCAATCACCCCTGCAGCACGGAGAGGAAATACGCCCTATATCAACAAGAAGAAGTGAGATGGAGTCGATGTGATACCAGGCAAAGCAGCAATGAGAATGGGTGGGAGTCAGTGCATGCACCTTGTACCAACGGTGTGTTATTAGTTGTGCAGACAGTGAGGTAGCACAGCTTAAATACAGACTGTTGTTCGTTTGTCAGAGAAATAAGGTAATTGCCCGGAACACAGTCAGCTCAGTTGACTTGTTCAATGTAGCAGCCAGGCGGGGGAGTCAGAGAATTCCTCCTTCGTCCTGATGGTTCTGGAGACTCAGTCAGGTTCGTTTCTCGGAATCAATATAGAAGAAGCCAACCGTATAACTGGGGCAGAGTTTAGCTTTCGTTCCTTCTTGGCTACGTTGATTGTTTGTTTTCTGGCTCTTGTTTGCTTCAGAGTCGGTTGATATAGTGTGTGTGTGATAGGCAACACAGAGAGAGGACAAACAATTCAACAGCGAACGCCAGAGAAGGCAAGAGAGTATAATATGTAGGGTGACTGTGACTGATGGCCGAGGGAATATGGGGTACTCGATTTTTGATAGAAGGGAAGTGTAGGAGAGGAGAGGAGAGGAGAGGAGAGGGAGGAGTGAAGTGAAATAAATACTCAAATAAATATATCTCACTAGTTGACTTTAATAAGTATCAGCTTATAAATCCCGTCTCATCGGAAGTAAGAACCTTAAAATAAAATATACCACTTATCATTCTTAAATATCGCATCTCAAATAAGGCATCGTCGATCGCCTCTTACAATTCCTACTCATTCACAAAAGGTGACACGAAGCCTCTAGGTGCCCAAAAGCACAGCAAATCCCATGCGGCCAATCGTTCATGTAAAGCCAGCCCAGTAGACTTCCATTTAGTTCACTAGTCTATTAGCAACACTAAACAACACATATTCCATAAACAGTCCAGATAAAAGCACATTTAATTGTCTTACAACATATGTTTGCTCCGACGCGCCAACTTCCACCACCGCAATCTCGTTATAGCCTTCGTTATTCTTCCACATTTGAGACAAATCAGTCGACTGTAGAGCTTTGATAAGAGGCCTGACTTCCTCCCCCCTTACCTCCAGAATAAAGTCACGGGCTTAACGGACTCCGTTATCCGACTTTGTGGGAAATAATGTTTCCTTCTAAGGTGACATGTGTTATCAGAGCAAGATAAGAGCTGCCTAGCTGCGTGCTTACATGCTGCTTTCGTGATAAAAGGAGATTTATTGTCCCTTGTTACAACAGCCCAATACTCCCTTTCCAGTCCTTTCGAAACCTTCCACTACTTTCCTATCTATAGATACGAATATTCTCGCCGACATCAAGGAACATAGTTTGCTTTCATTTGCCTTGTGGGATAATACAATTAAGACGCTGCACGATATATCAGGCATGATTAAATCATGAATTAGAAGTAAAATGAGAACAAAAGAAAAATCTATAAAACATACCGCTGCATTATTACCGTATCAAAGAATATTGAAAGAAAAACACTTATTTTGTCAAAAAGATATTTTCCTCCAAAATAGACTGCCCCAATTTAGAAACAATAAACATGATTACACAGTTGATCCATATTAATATTCCTCTATGCTGTAGATATACAAATATTTGGTTATTGATTTCCAGCATTCTATTTCACAGAACATCTCAAGATTTAGTCCAAGTTCGGAGGTATATAGGAGGCATTTATAGACCCGGTTACCAATAACAACCACTATTTCTATGTATATGTTTTCTCTTCGTTAAACATGAGCCTATTTGGGGGTTGTGATGAGGTGATTATACTCAATAATATCCTTCAAAACTATGCCGGATATACTACCAAATATTATAGTATACAAATTGGCCTTCATGGCTTTAGTAATTTTTAATATAATACATTATTAACAAAAGCAGTTTCAAGCTTGGATATTATCATTATAAATATGCAACTCTAAACTGATCTACAATATTTACCTAATATAGATATTCTAAGTAGGTATATTTTAATTAAAAATAGAAGCCTTACAGTTTTCGAGATGTTTTTGTCGCATGTCCCATTTTTAGAAAATAAGCCTTATAGCTATAAATTTTTTCAATAATTCAAATCAAGTAGAAAACTATCAATTTAGTAATCTAAAAAGGAAAACAGCCTAAACCACTTTCAGAGTTTGACGAAAGATGATGATAAGGATATTTCCCTGAATTTATTACAATTATGGAGCTTCAATTATTCTGTTATTCGAATTGAGGTCGGCGAAGATGGAGTTTATATTGAGAGAATAATTTAAATACGTGATTATCTAACTTAATCCAATTGCTAGAAAAATTGATTTTACGTAATAAATCAAGTCAATTTATTGACTATCTGGGCATATTTCAACTCGCTGGTTTTGAATAATGTATTGATTAACTCTGAAATATACATTAATATGCCTCAATTAATCACACGAAGATGATAATATAATACAACTTTGTATCAATCTGCAAACTTCAATACTGAATAAGAAGAATGTAAAAATAAACCAAGAAAAATTCATGCTGCTGTTTTTAACAATTCTGGTTTATCTTTTTAAGTAATTCTTTATTTCTCAATTTACTGTGAAATGAAAGTTGCGCTTATCCAGGCAGGCTCCGCTTATAAGGCACCTGACTCTCTGCCTTTACCCGACTGCTACAATCAAGGAGAGATACGAGTCCTTTTAATGATACCATTTGAAAATTAATTGTCAATTTCCCACAAAACTTGACAATAAAATTGATTAACAGCTAGGACAAAACTAGGCCTGTAGCACTAGTAAAACACAAGACAACACAGCAACCCCCAATTCATATATATATATACAGAAAGAGAATAAAGAAACTGCCAACTCACTACTGTCGCCAAGAGAAATAAAACTAGATTTTTATTGTGTGCTTTTAATTAAACTTTCGCTGTAGTATTCATATATATAATAAACACCGTGGTATAAAGAATTCGTTTTTATAACATGGTAGAATAAGATAAACACACTATACGTAGGTTAACAAGCCAATCAAATGCATATTACCTACTATTGATTTATTAATTTCTGCATACTAAGTGATCGATAAATCCACACAAATGAATCCGTTTGTTTCATTGGAATAATTTGTACAAACTAAGCGTTCTATATTGCTTCAATTAAAACTGACAACGATACAATTAGTCGTGCTACTTAAAACGAATGACTTTATTTAATAAATCGTCAAATCATAAATTTCTATTGAGCAGATTTGTGGGGATGTGTTTCACCTGCGTATTAAGCCCCGTTTACGTGAACATATAAATGAGTCATAACAGACTCCACAATTTGCTTTCGCTGCGTACTACAGCACAGTGTATAGTAGAGATTGCCGGTTTTATAAACCTGAGACTATGCCTGTGAAGAATAAAATACTCCAATTCCTATCTCGCTTTAAAACTGGAAAAATCCGTTAAACCATAAAGCAAAGGCTCTGCTGCATCTGCGATCAAATATGAATAATAGAGGAAGCAAATGCGAGTCGCGAACCAGTTTTGTAGGCGAGGTCACCCAGGAGATGGAAGATGCCAACTAACTTATCTATATTGAATGAGGTAGACAATAAGGACTACAAATGTTGTAGAATCTGTGCAATAAAAGGATATATTATATTCTGAGGCCTTGCCTGTGTACGGTGCTCCAATTCTACTAGATGAAAGGAATAATTCAGTATTTCTGTGGCTTCAACTACCAAAGATTGGTCTTGTAGTGTTTGCTGGGATATAACCAGAGTCTGTGTTATCTCCAACTGGTAGGTACTATAATATAACAATCAAAATGATATCACAGCTTTGTCTGAATATTTAGACCTGAGCAGAGCAGGCTAGAAATGAAATGACTATAATTAATACCTGCGATATAGCTGAAAGCAACAAAAGCGCCGTGTTGAATAATGAAAATGATACAAATACAATCTAGACAAAGGCGTGCAATATTCACTAGCTTGATTGGTCGATGAAATGGGTTATAATATCAAAAGGAACGTTGTAATTAACTAGGGGCAGAATCTGAGGACAATAACTAGCTGTTAGGAGTAATTGAGATAGTATTCACTTTCAAAGTATAGACCGTTTTCAGACTAATTTATCCATTAATATACGATATTATATATCCAAATTGAAGGCTAGCATTACAGTATTACAGTTGTAGTGATGTTATATTGATTCGACTAATAAATCAATAAATCAAAATTTCATCTGTAACTAGAATAAAACTAACAAATTCCACAATATATATATAATATATGTATAGTCGGAGTTGCACAACTCATTCATCGTTACTCAGATGCATTTTAAAAGTGGTGTTATAGTGGCTAAACTTCTGACAAAGTGGTCCTAAAATCGAGACAAAATAGCGCAAACCTCGAGCCCATTGGTGGATAATCCGTTGACCGGTCCCCCGTTGCTATGCGGTTGGTAGGCGGATGACAGGGCCTGGTTCACGGTCTGTATATGCGGACTGCCAAGGAAGGAAGAGGTCAGTCCCGAAGCCACAGCTGATGGTGTTGAGTAGTAAAAGGCGGCGGGAGTGTAGGTGTTGGTTTGGTTCATCGTCATGTAGAACCTGGGATCTGAGGAGGGGAGGGGGGAACAGTACGAAACAGTACTATTTAATTGACGCTATAAGTATATTATACTAATATCTAATAAAATTACCCAATGAAAGATATGCTTGGTTCTCTCGCAGCATCAGATTGAATATAAGTAAATGAAAGGAAAACACCGGCGTTGCTGTGCAAATTATGAATAATTAAGAAAAATACAGAATAACAATAGCCTTCTATTTCGATGTTAAACCTCCTCATCAAAGGTAAAAAGTGAAATGAGACAGAATTATTACCAGTTAAATAAGAGCCACAAAGGCAGGAATAGATCAGAGATTCAGATTACGTAAGCCAGGTATAAAAGCCAATTTACAATCAATAAAACTGAGCTAACACAAGATGCGTAATATTAAGTTAAAGTACATAACTTATACATTCTTTTTTTTCTATATGTCAAGATTTTAATCAATATTTGTTATTATTTCCAGCCTTCCATTTCATTACGTACTTTAACTTAATATTGAGCATCTTGTGTTAGCTCAGTTTTATTGATTGTAAATTGGCTTTTATACCTGGCTTACGCAATCTGAATCTCTGATCTATTCCTGCCTCTGTGGCTCTTATTTAATTGGTAATAATTCTGTCTCATTTCACGTCTTACCTTTGATGAGGAGGTTTAATATCAAAATAGAAAGCTATTTTTATTCTTAATTATTCGTAATTTACACAGCATAGCCAGATTTTCCCTTTCATTTACTTATATTCAATGAAATATTTACAAAAATATATGATTTAGCCTTACTAAATTAATGTACTACTTGTTATCTTTATATCAGTAGTATGAAGCAGCAAAGATAGGCTATTATTAAATAAGGTTTTTTGTCATAAAATTATGTCTATCTTTTCAGTCGTTTAAACTATTTCCTTTTAAAAGCATTATTTTGCTGAAAGGGATTTTCTACTGTGATTCACTATTTTTATTAAGAAATAAATAATAATACGCAAATTAGTTAACAATTAAATCTAACGCTATCTATTTATATTGATTAATTTCTACTTCTTCGACAAAGTTTTCCAAAAACTCCGCATGACTTTCAGTTTCATAATCGTTTTGTTGTAAACCAATCATTATAGCCCATTACGACTGTAAATAACTGATTAACAAACTATACTATACAGCCTGTGATAAATAATAACAAGATATTCTATTTCATATAGCCCGCTGTGTGTCTCCACTACCTATATGCAACATCCGGCAGGGAGTAAGGAAGCGATTCGCAACACAACACTGCCAACCCACAACATGCTGCCTTCAATTCAGAGGCTTTGTGCACATTACGACGAGCCACGAAATCAAGAAATATGAGATAAGCAATCGAAGTGGGAAGACACGTTATTGTAGCGTGTTTTATCAATTTTATGAGCGTACAGGCCAGGTCTGGCCCAACACTGTGTTTACATGTCTCTTTACGTAGACTCAGTTAGAGTCGTATATCGCAAAGGAATAGCATCCGGTTTGCAATTAGAGTAAACTGTTCCAGACGAATTATACATTTCATTATAATAACGGTAAATTAGTAATTCTGTAATATGACAATATCCTCAAGGGCGTAGCCATAAATTGTATCGACAATCAATCCTGTATCGGATCGTATAATGGACTTCATTATTATAAATAATTACCTAATTCTACAAATCTATAAATTGTTGCAATGGAATTGAAATGTATATTTATCCAGAAGCTAATAATAACTAGTAGAAACGAGTATTAATAACATTTTATGAAGGTTCAGCTAATATAAAATCTAAATAAAAATATATTACACTATTAAAAGTTTGTTACAAAGTTGATTTTCCTGGAAACTCGACATCTTTTATTAACCAAAGCATTTAAAAACACACAAATCGCAATTAATTATCATACTACTACGACAGTAATAAAAATTGTATTAGCCTTATTATTATGTTTATTTTATTATTTGCTAATGGGCAAAATATCCATTTAGTGTATAATATGATGTATAAATAAAATTGATTAAATATATAAATAACAAATAACACTCAAAACCTTTCGTGATCTTAACTGTAATTCAGTTTATATGAAACAATTTTCTTTTGTGATCTTCATCAAACGTAAATCAACTATAGCTTTCTGAATTATGGCGTAAATGATACTCAGGGGTAAATAACTTAATTGAAAGCAGTTGAGTTCATTTATCGTGTATTTGGTTGAAACTTTCATATCTCAAGAACTACTATTACAGTTATAAGCATAGAGTTTGCATCAATAGCAGAATTTCGATAGCACTGTAAGGTAATTATAGTGATGGTTGGAACAAAATCTCTGAACCCTATATCTAAAAAAACCTTTTTTTACTATTTTAAAAAATGATATTACTTTCTGAACAAGCAAAGGAATGAAAGTTAAAATTACAGTATTTACAGTGAAAATAGCTCATTTGAAAACGTCTTCACATTTAGTGTCTCATGGCTTATGTACGTAACAAATATATGCCACCAGAATTTCAACCACCTCCCAGCAGCTCGCTCACATTCTGCTATTCAATCAATATATTTTGTTGATGAAATAACGAATAAAGATGTCCAATTATACCAACAAAGTTAGAGGAGAGACATATTATGACATACCTACCCATGCCCAGCCATATGCGACGCCACCCTCCATAAAGGAAATGCAATAATCAAATGGTGTTTACCTTACTGCGGAGAGATAGCCCTTATTTGTCGAAAGTCAGAAACGTCAGTTCTAACTAACATATACCATCCGCTAGAAAAGACACGTTTTAATAAGCTTCTTTTACTCTAGCTACTCAAACAAAATAACAGAACTGAAAGGAGAGGAAAAACTTTATTCAAAATATTTAACCAAAAAGCCAAAAATACAGCTCTATATTAATCCTAGCAAATCCATCATTTTCACCAATAGATGCAAGAATAGCTTTATGGTCAGCTTCTGATACATTTTTTTATAAATTGTTGATAAATTTGATAATTTTTGATAAATTGATAAAAAGCTATAAAAAATTATTGATCTCCCTGCCAAACAGTATTAAAAGTCACAATAATTATCCCAGACTCGTGTATTACACCGATAATTGGTTAAAAACCAAGACAAACTTTGGAAAACCTTATGAAGACAATTATTTTTACTGTTTTTGGGGTAATATAGTTAATAATACAGTAGTAATTTTATGACACCATCATATGAGTTCATTATACCTACAAAGTCTAATAGAATGTTTGACATTAATGAATAATTAAATTTGTCTTTGATATTAAATCGGAATTTAGAAATTCGATAATCAGGAATGTAGCGTTAAAGTCGTGGATTGCACATATATAGCTAGGATAACGTAAATAAACTCGAATATATAATACATATATATTAAATAATGCACGACATCAAAGTCACTACGACAATAATTTTCGTCATATATTTATCGATCTATGTAAAGCTGGAAATAATTCTGTCACTTCGTGTCAAAGTGACTTAACCGACAAAACTATAATTGTTGAGAAAACGAAAAAAACTAAATTATTCTTGAAGTATTGAGTTTGTTAATGTAATTTAATTTTTACTAGTTTAAGATAGACTAAGAAAAATAAATATTAATAACAAATAATATATTTTCAGTATTAACAAGCAAATTGTGGATATAGGTTAAAATGACACAATGATTTTGTGACAAATTAACATAAGTAAAATAAATTGTGGATATAGGTTAATATGACACTATGATTTTGTGACAAATTAACATAAGTAATATATAATAACCTTGGCAAATCTTTACAAATAAAGATAAAATACAACATAGAACTAATAAAATATAATACTAAATCTAAACTAAAAACAAACTAAATTGCAGTAAAAATCGACAAAACTAAGAAATCTAACATGTGTCAAAACATGAAATATTTGATAGTAAATAAACATCTTAAGCAATCAATAGAACACGAATGAAGATTAAAATATTGAATGTAATGTATTTAATGTTCAGAATAATATAATGCAAATCATCTGTAAAATGTGAGCTTTTAAAATCTCAGATAGTATCAACACCTTTTCCCAAAGAAACCTTTATATTCAAGAAGTACTGATGGTAGACAGATGGAACATATTTCATCAAAGATACGAGGTCAGCCTTCTTCTCTTTCGTAATTCCTATCTCACCTGTATAGACAGCTGTGAGAAGAGGTACAGATTTGTTTCTCAATGAAAAACTCACGAGGTGACTCTCCACTTGACCATATTTTCTTTCTACAAACATTTTATCACTGGATTTTTGAAATGAAAATGTTCGAATCTTCATAAATCCAAGTTTTGCGGGTATTTTCAACATGCTTGCAGCAACTTTGTCCCAATGAAAAATCTTGTCATGTGTCAGAGGAATAACCTTAAGATATGGTTGGTTAGACTTTGCCATTCTTACAAGATTGTACCAGTCATCCGGTACATTGACTGTGCAGCGTTTCTTACTCTTTTCAATCATTGCATGCACACCATCAACCTCCATATGTGTATGTCCAGGAACCATAAAAGTGTGTGTTGTGGTTTCCAAAGAGGTAGTCTCCAAGAGGTACTTTTCCATAGCCAATACACTTTTATTTTTATTCTGTCCAGCACATGAGTCCGAGTATAGAATTAACTTTTTGAATTGTCCATCAACATTTCTATTAATAACAAAATCGAAAAGACAAGAAGCAATTTCTTTACTTCCACGACGAGCCACATTTTCAGGCCACATGTAACAAGTACTTTGACCGGTAGTATAGTCAAAAATTGTGAGATTGTATACCCACAACAGACGTTTATAGAAGGCTTCAGAACACGTAAGGTTAGGTGTTGGTAGACATTTCTCAAGATCAAAACTTAACATCAAACGTTCTTTATCTGACTTGCACAGTTTTTTATCTTCTCGTTTTTTTTCATAAACCGAATTTGCTTCATCAAGGTGCTGTTGGTGTTCTGGTGAATGAGATTCTCCCTTAGCTTTATACGCGTCACATGTATTGCATGTGTCAGTTTGTAGTTGGGAAAAACTGATGTACTCAAAATCCTTACACATAACATCATAATATAGCCACTCTTTCAATGGTGAAGTTCCATCTTTCTTGCAATCCTCTGTATAGAGTTGGTACATTTTGTGCCTATTTAAATTCGGTGATAAAAATAATTTATCTGTTTTCTCTCTTGAGTAATGACTTTGGTAAACTGGAAACTTTTTGATGTGCTCACGAATTATTTCTCTGCTTTGATCTGGTATTCGATTTTTGTTAGGATGTTGTCCACGTTGATCTAATGCTGCAATATCAACACCCGAATCCCGTTTCTTTTTTGACAAAGTTCGAATTCTACTTTCACCAATTGCTAGCGTTTTCATAAAGAAAGCTTTGCAAACAAATATTTGTACTCCCTTTACAGTAAATGCGTACTTCCTGGTAACATTTCGTTTTGAGTTTCCATCCTCAGCCACCTCAATACGTCTTCTTTTTACATTACTTTCAGCAACACACCCAGCAATAAATTGATCTTGACCTTCCCTTCTCAACGAGTAAAATTGATCAAAAAACGATTTCCTGCATTCTTCTGAAATCTTTTCACCGCATTTATCTTTGCAATCAGCAGCTTTCATCGTGATACTAGGCTTCTTTAAACCTTTTCTATTGACATAGCTCTTCCCATTATCTTTCAATTTCTTCATTATAACTCTTTCTCTTCTACTCTGTCCTTTCCTTTTAGCCTTTTTCGAAAAAAAGGAAACGTTTGCTTCATCATGCAATCGTTTCAGTTCAGTATGTCTGTTATTCTGTACACTTGATTCTTCTGAACTCGTACTTGATGCAGATTCTTCATTGGTTGGGTGATAAGATGCATCATCATCAGAATCATGTACAAAATTCAATCTCGGTTCAGTGGTTTTAGCAATAACAATGGGTTCTGTTGATATCTCTGTTGCTTTAAGCTTAGCAATTAGCTCCAAATAGAGTTTATTCTGTTCATCTTCAACTATTTTGTCAGTAAGATCCACAATCATGACAGGAGTTTTAATATTTAAAGCAAGTATAACCATCAGTTGCCCTCGTGAACGGTAGTTGTGAGCTTCAGTGTGAAGAGGAACTGTAGGAGGACCGTCAGCTTCAGTGTGAAGAGGAACTGTAGGAGGACCGTCAGCTTCAGTGTGAAGAGGAACTGTAGGAGGACCGTCAGCTT
>JAYRBW010046893.1:0-32252 GCA_036023295.1 Invenusta paracnida
CCCCCCCCCCCCCCCCCCCCCCCCCCCCCCCCAAATAGGAGGGAGAACGGAGAAAGAGAGATAGAAAGACGCGATGTTTAATCAGTTAAAATAGCCAAGTTAGGTAATCTCGTGACAATTTGGGTGTGGATGACCTTGAACTGAAATTGTATGTATATATAAACAGAAAGTATGTGCGCGTGTGAGCGATATAGAACAGTGAGACATGTCTTGCAATGTATATAAGCAGAGAACTTGAATAATACTGAAATATATTTTATGCATAATAGCTTAATATTTTTGAATATCACAATACTTTTGTGTAAAGTTTTTATTTTAGTATACGGCTACTACTTTACTACTATTGAGTACAAGTACTTTCTAGTATTCTGTTAGTTTGGCTACAGTAGTATCTGAAAGGTATACGAAAGTTTTATTTTTATTGCCTTATCCGTATTGTGTTCTAACAATGGGGTTAAAGAATGGGAAAATCTTAATTTATTTAAATGATAAAAGTAATGTATTGATTACTACAGGAATATTATCAGAATCATTTTTTATACAACTGTCTAAAAATAAAGAATATTTTTAGAATTGCCATATTTTATTAATTTCACAATACAAGTAGATTTTAAGCACCTAAATTAGATTAAAGTCAGATTACCCTATATGCTGGGTGCGGCAAATTTCGTAAACTATTTCCATTACATTAGGAGGCAGTGTATATATTATGTCGAACATGGCTGTCCGGCAAATTTTCCCCCTATTGCAAACACCTTCAAATTATTGGCAATTATGTATCTATCACCATTAAAATCCAGGAAGCTAGGAAGGCAACGTCGGGCCAACCAAAATGCATTCGTATATACACTTTTAAAATGAATGTGGTAAGTTTGTACAGTGAAGAAGGCATTTACTACAACTATGACTGAATGTATATTATATTCTATGCCGGTATGTATATTTACAAAGGATGGCTTAGAGTTGGGATGCCACTATGCATTGGGAAAGAAGTTACTGCCGCGTGATCTGGGGAGTTTTGACTTTTATAACTGGGTCCAGTTATCAAGAGACATGCGCACCATATTTCACTCTCCTTCCTTCTTCACCTGGTTTTTTTCTTGGTTCGTCGCTTCCCAAGCTCTTGTATATTTTCATCCGTGTCCATTTTGCCACCCTCGACTATATTTATTGATTCGGGTCATGGCAAGTTTATGGATGAGGAAGTTAGTCTTCTATTCCCGGCCTAACCTATGGGCTCTTCACTCCCAAATGATGCATCAATCTACAAGCAGACATTTTCTATAGTAGGTATATTTCCTGCCCCACCAGTCAAAGTCAAGCCAAGTTATCCTATATCTCCCATAGGAGATAGATAAATGACAAATATCTATCCTTTTGCTATCCTCTCCCTCCGACATACGGGCCTGTATTGAGGGCAGGGCAAAGAGACACACACAGACAGATAGATTTATCTAAATAGCTGATGCAGATTGTGTTTGTATGTGTGCACAATTTCGTTCCCCACTTCTTCTATACAATGTGCTTCTGCCATAATCCCCTTATCCTTCGCCTAGCTTCAATTATTAGTATACGCAAGGGCAGATGGCGAAATATGTTACGCGCGCACACATATACAGTGAAAAACAGTACATGACCCTCCCTAGAACTATTGGAGGAACTATTCTACCCTACACATTGATGGCTGCCCTGGAGTAAGCAGCCCTTTATAATTTCCTCTCCCCTACTTGCCCCTCTCGGATGTACTTCAGTTTATAATTTCCCTATAAATGTGTTACCCTGTTTATCCAGCGACTATTCTGGTTGCCTTTATACAGAGTTTGAAATACATATTATGTATGTATATGTTCATATTATGGGGAATAGTGTCTATTTTATTAATATAACATACTATCGGTTCATGCAGAGTATTTGCGATTTCTGTATTTAACAACGAATTCAATAACATTTACAGAGCATAATGTATTTAGTTTTCTATACAAATACATGTTTGATTTGGCTCTGTTATATAGCTAAGCAGCGTGTGTATTTAATATAGCTTGATAAAATCTACCGGAAACTGAATTAACATGAAAAGTCTTGTTTTTAAAAGATTACATAATACAGGAAATAAAACCGGCACTTGATCACTAAATCAATGGGATTACTTCACCCGTCTTTCATGGAATTAAATGCTTAATCATGGCTGTTGGCAGTTTGCATGGAAATGAGCCATATACTTACGTAATTTTGTTATATAAAGAGTTATTTTAATATAGCAGTAATTAAAGCGATAGCTCAGTTAAAAAATAGAGCGAGCCGATTTTTGGAATGTTTATTAATTAAGTGGTTAGTTAGTTTTATAGTCACGCAGATAAACCACAGAACACGATCCATTTCAGTATTAGTCGATATTGTATTATTGTGTAATACGTGTGTTTATTATGTTAGTAATTTAATTTAACAGCTTGTGGACATTTATTTACATATTTGATGTAATAGTGTACAGGACACACTGTTTCGTATTACACATATTAGTTGTGCACAATTCTAACTAGAATTAAGCTACTAGATTTAGGATTCTTTTGAATGCATTGTTTAGAATTCAGTAGTGCATGTATATTACTATGTATTATAATTAGTAAAGTTCAAGTGTTTGGATAATTAGAGAATTATTGGTGTCAATTATAGAAGAGATCAATTCTGATTTTCGAGGTGTAATAATCGTTTATTGTAGTCTGTTTTATAAAATAGCGACTATAGATATCTTATAAACGAATAATTTTATTTTATTAGCCCTGAAACTTAGATTATTATATATGACCCAGCAAGGCTGATAATAGAGGATTGTTACATGTAGATGTAGGGTTGTTGGCCTTATGACCTTTGAATTAACCCTTAAATAATAGTGCTGCAGTTTCCATGTGGGGTCCACTATGTCTTTATCTCTCGCTTTCATTTATCACGTGTGTATTAATGAACTTCAGTTGAAATGGTCATACAGCGCAACGCGCATGTATGTCGTTTACTATATAATGCACTAAAGGCACTTACACACACTGGCATAATATTTATGGCATTATTACAACTGTTGACTTTTGGCACATGATTACCAAAAAGGAGGTCGTTTTATATTAATTTTATTGAATAGGTGCTCTTGAAAGTTATTCGAAAGTAAACTTTATAGATCACAATACTATATGCATAATAAAGTGATAATTAAGTTATAGTATTTGTAGTAAGAATTAAGTAGCCATGATATATTCTTTGAGCTAATAATAAATTTCATTAATTTGCGTGTTATATTATTTTGTGTGAAATTTATGGGATTAAATGTCTGGTTGCTATACCTTTTCTTCTGTCCCATCTGTCTCAATAATTAGGTGCATATATCTATGTGTTGGAAAATCAATAATTATTGGTTTACGTGAAATAATAAAGCATACTTTCACCAGCTTGTAACTCCTTTTTGTGAACTTTATGTACTGTAGTGTGAAATTGGGGATAGCTGGGAGGTAAAACTAAAGCAGCAGTCAGGGGCTTTTCTTTATCTTTCATGGGTAGTCAAGCTGTGCTTGATCTATCTGAAGGGTTCGTAATATATATTGTACAGATATAATTACACCCTTAATATGTCGTTAACTGTTTCATTTCAACCCATTTCAGCGCTAAAATTACTTACTTCTTATCGGTTGTTTTGCGAAGCTCGGTTCTCCTTAAAATTATGAAAAATACAGCATATGGTCATAATTATTTATATTTCCAGTTAAAATTTCAATTTTAGATTACCATTTATTCACATAACACTTATCTGTATTGTATACTGTATTTGATAATGCCGAATTAGTTGTTATTAACTCTAAAACCTGGTATTACGTAATATTGCGCCATTGTTTACTATGATCTTATCTGTATTTAATCCTGTAGTCAATTTTTTCATGCCAACTTAATTGTGGTTACCATTTGTCAAACTTATATTTATATACATATATGTTTATCAAATTAGTTTTCTGAACTATAAAGCTTATAACAGGCTTGGTTTATACCTTAATGGTTGTGATAAATAAACTATATATTATATTAATCAGTCGTTGTATCTATAAATATTATAGACCGTCTTTTGGAAGAAATTGTAAACATTCTTATACTTTGTGGACAGCATAGTTGACAAAGTTAATGTTGAAGCATAAGATTGAAGTTTCTTGTTTTTTTGCTGTAATTATAAAGATATTTTGTTATTTATTTACTATTTTGAATTATATAAATATAAATTTTACGCAACGAAACATGCATCTTGGGTCAAAAGTGATATCGATGATACAATCTATATTTGTAAAGAATGCTGGTGGTTAAGTTGAATTAATTTTCATCTGATGTAATCGGTTGGTAGAGTAATTATTATTAGTAATATGGTAATTTAACTATGAGCAATTAGTTTGTAAACTCATCTATTTTATTATTCGGGTTATTTTCGTATTTGATGATTTATACGAGTATGTTGAACGCTTTGGGTTTAATTATCTGTAGTTTAAACTTAATGCGACTATTTTTATACATTTTTTAGTAGTAATGCTAATGTTTTAATAATAAAATTCTTACTGGTTAAATTTCCTGTTAATTATGTATATGTTATAACAAACTATGATATTTTGTAAAAAAATGTTATACATTTTACTTGATAAATACTGTGTGTAATTGCTAAAAAATACTTTTCTAGGCATAATTATTTGTTATTTTGCATAATTTTATGCTGTAGTAGTTTTGTGTATAGACCATAATATTGCCTATTTTACAACAGAATGATGGCGAGAATTATTATAATAACGTTAAAATTACTATCATAATTGATGGACAAGTATTAAATCTATATCATCATGTTACTAACTTTCTTTTTTGTTTTTCCAATTTAAATATAGATGTGTTATATATAGGAGGAAAGGTTAAACGCGTGCACGCTGCTATTTAGATAATTGTATTTATTGTATTATATTAATAGTTTACTTACATGCTTCAATTTGATGTTAATTTAGGTTTTGTTTATACTATTCTATCTTGAATATAATAACTGATTTCTAATTTCATAAACTGTATATAATTATTTACTAATAATATCATGTTATTGTAGCTTCATTGATATCAATATTGAAATTGATATAACTACTTTCAATTTAATCTAATTTACAATGTCCATTGAATTTTAGATAGGATCTTTAAGAGCACACATTTTAAGGTTTTTCTAGTTATGATTTTAATTTTGAATTACATTAACGTTCAAATTCTGTTAATAAAATATAAGTAATACTGCATATATTTAAAAAATATTGCCACTACTACCGTTATTTAATATTTTTAATACATTAAATATGGAAAAGTAGAGACATATTTAAAAGTTTATATTGAATTACGACAATTTTCTTCGAGTGTGACTATTTATTTAGAAAGAAATACAGTATTTGAAAATTACTTCCTTTTTGCCCATTTCAATGCACTCAGCTTATAGTCACCAATCATACTATGAAATAATATATTATGGATGCAAACGACGCTTCAAATATAGGAACATTTTAGTCAATTGATATGTACTGTCAATATACTGTTATTTATCAATTATTCAGAATATAGAAGTTACAATTTAATATTAATATGCAGCGTTAAATTAATTTTAGAAACTCTAAATTAATGTGCAGCTAATGAACCTTGCATTGAAGATTAACTTATAGAGGTCGAATTTACAGTTTAAATTTAAATTACTTCGAAGACTTAAACTTGTTAAATAAAGCACCTAGACATTTTAAATATATTCTTCATTGCCTCTCCATTTTCTCTCTTTAGTCCGTGGTTGCTACGAATTTCAAGTGGATGGCGACGGAAAGCTCGCTCAACTCCTGGAGTGTATGGACGAAGCCTGCACCTCGGCTGTCTGCTCCTCTGGTTCCTCCAGTACAAGTGGCGTCTTCGACACTGGGAGTTGTGAAAGTCCGCCACATCCACCCATGTACCGGGTACCCTCTTCCTCACTGGCTCGTTCCCCTACAGGACCAGGGGGTCGACCACCGCTCAATGCGCCTGATGCAACTAGCACCAGTGAGTTATATATCTGCTCCTCCTCTCCGTTTGTTGGAGTTTGCAGACATAGGGTTTCCATTTCAGGGTGGCTGCCTGTACTAGAAATTGTACTATGTACTGAAAAAGTAGTGGAATTTATTTTTGGATTAAACTGTACATGAATTTTATCTTATGTTACGTTCTTATTCTTATGGCACTTTATTTATTTTTTAATTATTCCTACGACAGACATTCATTTTTTAACGAAAATGCGGATGTAGGGATTATGTGTGAAATTATTATTTTATTCGTATAAAAAGTGTTAATTTTTAGTGTACCAAAAGAAAAACATTTTCTTGTATTGAAGAGTACTGAATTTGTATTCGTTTTAATTTTTAAGCAAATTTTTTAATTTTAGGTTTGCTTAGAAAAAGCACTTGGAAATTTAGTCTTCGTCTACATTTTTTTGACTGTGGAACTTCATTATATAAAATGTTGGACATAAATACTGTTTTAAAATGTAATTTATGCAATAATTATTAAACAAATTATAAATACGACTAATTGAGTATTATAATATTATAAATAACGACTTTAAAAATAGAGTACCTACCATAAAGTTTTTATTAGGATTTAAAAAACAAACATTATTTTGGTGGAAATTTGTTGTCTGACACATTAGCGTTATCACTAAATAAATATACTTCATTAAGTAAAATCTTTAATTACATCTGACAGGCAATATTTAAAATGTTTAAAATGTTTTATAACATTTATATAATTATGTATAGTTGTTTTTGTTACTGTGTTTGTTACTGTGCTTCTGCCTATAGATTTGTATTTAATAATATATATATATATATAAATATGCCCTTAAACTTCGATTTGATTTAATACTGTACATATAATAATAATATTTAGGTTAACAGAAAATATTTCTTCTTAAAACATAAAATATAGCTCTTATTTTAAGATAAATTTTGTCTGTATAAAGTTAACCACTTATTTACACAATTTGATTCTTGTTTAATCTCGCTTGTAGTTATACACTTGATAAATTAAAATTAAAAAAATTAATTTTTGATATACGCAGTTTTATTTATTCAAGGAGTTTGTTTTTATATAGTTTAATCTTTTTAGAAATAATTGATAAAACTGTTCATGATTTGAAACTTGCATCAGCTATAAAAATAAATGAATATTATGTGTCTTTCGTATACTTTATTCGTATTATGCTTTATCATGCTTTAATATCTATCGAATTAATTAATTTAACTGTAGTGTGCTTATTGTTAGGAGTTTGTTTACCTAAATTCACCCCAAAATAATGTTTTGGCACATACTTTTTATTTTTTATAACTCCACTTTGTTTCTAATTTTTGTTTATTATGAGTTCAACTATTCCTACGCAGGGTAATATTAAATATTTTACTTAACAGCATAAATTTGCACTCTTATACATTATGTATATTATAACTAAACTTCTACATAGTAATGACAGCAGAGTTACATTACACAAGTCATAAAATTATCAGATTTCAAGAAGTACATTAGCAATAAAATGTTTTATGGGTTGATTTCATGAACTGTTTGTTTTTATCTTAATATTAATAATTAAAAATAACAATACATTTTTTGATTCCAAGTGTTGTACTTATATTTATTGCTTGTACACCATTTACTAATGATTTTTTTCTATTTTTGTAATGTGAGATAATGTTTGATTTTAACATCATAATACAACAAAATTTCTTTCCCTTAATTACAAAAGACTAGATAAATACGTTTACATTATACAGCATCCTGTAAAGTAATATGGTTTCGTTTACTTAACGTTTGAAATACTACCACTAAACAGTAGTATTGTGTATTGTAATCGAAGTAACTATATGGTCTGCTATTTATATAGTACCATTTTGTATAATATCTAAATGGTCTGAAACGGCAGGGCGACTTTGTGAGGACTTACTTATTTGCTATCTCCTACTCCTGTCTCTGGGGTTTATTACGTAACTACTGTCTGTCGGGGAATTCAGTAGATTATAATCATGTCTGCTGTTAGCTCGATATATTATGTATCGCAGAGGTTACGGAATAGTATGCAATGTTGTACTATATTTAAGTATAACGTAATGGTGCTTTTAGCCGTTGTAGCTAAATTTTAGTTAGTTTGAGGCTGTCAATGATTTGGAGCCGCTATGCGTTTTTAGTGACAGACGCAATGATTTATCATTATATTCAACCTGCATTTGCGTTTGACTTGTCATTATGTGTATAAAATATCAATGAGTACAATGACATTCATAAATTAGATAGACGGCTTAC
Source organism: Invenusta paracnida (assembly GCA_036023295.1). NCBI lineage: Eukaryota > Metazoa > Platyhelminthes > Proseriata > Coelogynoporidae > Invenusta > Invenusta paracnida. The sequence continues at coordinate 8,350 of JAYRBW010046893.1, forward strand.
ATATAGTTAAGTCACACCCTGGCGAAATTGTATTTTCAAAAAGGTTTCTTTTTATTATAGATGTGCCGTGCACTTGTTTCAACTTGTGCGATTTATCTTTGAGACAATTTATAAACTATTATGCGTTGTAAACATAGCCATCAGAATAGTAGGGTTAGAGTTTTATCGTTATAGCTATACGGATTCTATAAATAATATCCGATATCTATGGTTGTAAAATAAAATGAATTTGTTTTACATTGTCCCGAATGTGTACTTTCCAGTATACATATTATGTATATGCAATGATATATTATTATTATTTAGAAATGTATAAAGAGATAAATTCTATTTTATGTATACATTAAATCATTATGCTTAAGTATCATTAATCAAGTTAGATGGGGCCTTTTAAAGCATAATGGTTTTAATAATAATAGTTAGTTCAAATTTATATCAGCGTGAGTGCCTTTGTGGTAAATTACAGAAATCATTATAGTTGTAAGAATAATTATAAAAAATTCATAGGCTAGATATTCAAAGGTATTTACTTTATATTTATTATTAAAAACCTATTAAGTCTTAAATACGAATAAAAATGTTATTCTAAATACTTTTAAACCATTAAAGATAAGTTTTATACGCTAAATATATAAATAATATACTATTTTATATACTTTTGTTAATTCTTTATGTTGCACACAAAAATATGTATGCTTGCATAATTGAATTGTTTAGAGGACATCTATTAATATATAGTGCATATATTTTGAACATATAGCTGAAAATAATAATTTTGTATAGTAGTAGTAGGTATATTATGTAATTTGTTTTCTTTCTATCCTTCGAAAGATGTTAAAATTATAAATTATATGGTTTCAAATGTAACAAAATCAGGTATGTGCCGTTATATAGACATTTATTAAGTTGTCCTAAGCTTTGTAAAACTATTTGTATTATATAATAATATATTATATTAATTTTATAATATTCTATTGATAGCTATGTAATTTATCCAGAAGATTACATTATTTATCATAATTAAAAAAAAATTATATTGATATACAGCACAAAATGGACTATAGAGTACATTTAAATTTAAGCGTTTTCACAATAAATAAATACTTTTTAAATTATTAGACTTAAAGTTTGTCTTTTCAAGTTTGCCCGGAATACACTATTTGCGCTATCTACAGCGTAGTAAACGTGAGCTATTTTAATCAAGAAAATAGAAATTCACAACCATTAAATGTTTGAATTTTAGTTTAGATAAACTTATTTGTATTCGACATTTATAGTAGTAGTTAAGAATGATCTAACCAGACTTTTCTGACTCCACATGATCAATCAACAGAAGAAGTCCACCGATCCTCCGAGATCAATATCCCACGCTCCCGCAAGAACTCCAGCCCCGACCGACAACGCCAGCCCATAGTTCGCTGTCCCGCCTCTACCCACCCCCCAATTCCTGGTCCTTCTACTGGGGTGGGCGTGGGTGGTGGGGGTGTACAGATGGCGGTGGGGCCATCTGGTGAGGCGGTGGGCGCCTTGGCGCTCAACCGTGAGCTCCAGCAGCTCATCTTCCCCGCTGATGAGGACTTTGTAGAAGGCGGACACCGTTTACTGTCGGCTCAGGCAGGGCCAGGTGAGATCAAGAAAGATTAGAATTTCTAAAAATAAGCTGATTAATCTACCCTTTGTTTAACTTTAAAATATTTGAACTCTTTGTTGTAATGACCGTAAATATATTATGATTAGAAAAATAATGAGAGGATTTAATCTCCGACAGGCGTAAATATTGTAAGCTATATTATAAAGTTTCAGGTGACCATGAAAATCTTTCATCTGAAACAAAGGATAATAGTAATCCATATTCTAGACATATGTTTCAAATTTAGTTTTTATGTAGTACGCATACCTATCAATTATTTAGATTTATTGATTTGCGAATAATAGCAGAAAAAAGAAAGAAACGTTTTTAAAAATTAAGATATTTATTTTAAAATACTTACTTAAGCGTATTACCTATAATTTCTTATGTAGATATGTATATAATATATTTAGAAGTTTCTATTTATTGCTTTGTAAACCATAAATATGACTTTTAAAAATTAGAATTGGAATAATGAACATATTATTATATCAACACACAAGGGTAGTAAACTATTTGACAATTATTATAATCAAACAATTATAGTATTTACATTATTCTATACAATTCATATTTGTTTAGGTTAAGAACGAATTTTAAGCATAAAATTGCTTTATTTCCTTATCATAACAAAACTACTTTTTTCAAGTTGATACTGTAGGCAAGGGATTAGCTATATTATATATATATTTATACTATAAAGGGGCGTCGGTTTATCTTCAAGCCTTGTATTATGTATTGTAGTCTTTGCATGTAACTATTGTTATGCTCCCGAAGGGAGAGCAATAGTTCCTCAAAATGAAGCATACTCAAAGCGGGGAATACGAGACTACTAACTACTACTCTCTTAGCTTTTTTGTCTAGACGGAGAGCTTTTGAAGAAGACGCAAAGCAAGTGAGGGTAGAAAAATCATTGATAGCTCATTGCCTCTTTCCTATTCTCCTCCATGCTAGCGTAACGCAAACTTTCTTCTTTCGCTGCTATGATCATGGTAATAAAAGGGTTCCAAAGTAGCAGAGCCGAGTAGAAAGAAGGACTGGGAGGGTAGGGAAAATGTAAATGTTGAGATTGTCCTATGGAGGAAAAGGAGCCTATATTTTCTTCTGTGCTATGTTTAGGTTTTGGCGGATTGACTGACTAACATCTGTAGTCACTCCTTCATTCCTCATTCGTCTAGGAATCGATATAGCAAGCGAGTTGAACAATTTTAGGCAGCAGGGCACTTATCCCCTACCACCCCACCCCCTTCCGTTTCTTTCAATTCCACTCCCCTCTGCGGTTTGCATGCTTACTTACTTCTCCCAAAAGTAGGCAAGCACGTGACAGCAATGTCTGGTGAGCAGAGAAGAGAAGAATAAAGTATAGAAGTCTCATTCACTTCTATATTAGAAAAACATAGTTAATAAATTTATTTCCATGTCTGTAGTCTTCCTACCTACTGCTTAGTGGGTGGCAGTGTGGTTTTTTGGCGAGAATATTTAGTAACACCAATGTTGACTTAATTGCCCGATCACTTGTGTTAGGAACTTCAGACTATATGTATTTCCTAATGTATATAATTATTGTGTAGTACTACTTTATAGGTCAAAATATACTCGTCTCGGGGAATAATATAAAGCATTTCTGTAATAGTTGTATTATAACAGGTATTTACAAACAGTTAGCTTACATACAACTACAAAGCAGGGATAGTATATCAAAGGTTTTTAAAGACTATAATACACTCTTAAGACAATGAGATAAGCAGGCGACGTTAATAAGAACAAATTTTCGGCATACCAAAGAATAGGATTACATAAATAGTTGACAGCTAAAAATATTTGGATATGACCATGTTATACGCTTTCTAAATACCGAAATTCTTATTCTTAAAATTATATATATTTATGAATGTTTCAGATATGCAGTTTTGCAGTTTCTTACATTACATTATATTGGAATATCAGTTGAATGTGTGTATGTTATTCCATGTTGTAGACATTCGGTCAATATAATCTATATTACACTATTAATGTACTCACAAACCCTATACCTATTAATGTATTATAGCCAAGCGTAAAATCGAGAATTTCATTGGTAAAGAATAAACTCTTTTCCCTTTAGTCCTTTCTTGCTTTTCCCTGCCTGTAATAAGCGCTTTACTTTTGATTGAATATTTTTGCAAAAGTTGGTAGGTACAGGTTCCTGAGTTCATTCACTTTTTGACTCTTGGCAGGATTCATTGACTTCTCCCTCCCTCCATTCTTCCTTCCATATATCAGTTCTTTATACCTTTATTCGCGTCGCACAATTTTGTTTTAATTTATTGCTTAATTAATATCGCTTTAATTTAATTTGCTTGCTCTGCATAGCACTGAGCTATGTATACGACTATATCATTGTAGCCAAATCGGCGTTGTTCTACTTTCATTTAAATTTTATTGCTTAAAAGTACGTGGTTTGTGTATACAATGTATACGCGGTTGCTAATACATTGGTGGCCACTACTTTCGTAATTATAGATGACTGAGAAATAGCTACGACGCGACACTATATTATATTTACCAGTCACAATTATTCCAGTTTTATACAGTGCTTATTTAGTTAATTAGTTAGCTATTTTAACTTTAAGACCATTTGCATTGCGCATGCTAGATGTTGATTTATCGGACGTTTAACTAGATTTTAGGCATGGCTAATTTGAACTGTATGTAGTACAATTTTTATTGTTACATATATAATATTTATTGTACTAAATAACTTGATGGTTATTGACATGTACGCGTATTCACCCTGCATGTTTCAATTTGTACCTATTCCCTTGACTGTCATGTCTAGTTGATCAGTTAGTTATGCATTTTACATAATCGTGTCATGTCGGTTACGTTGAATATATTGGTGGCTCTATACATTAGTTTAGCCAGTGGGTGTGTTTGCATAGTGTAACTGGATCTAGGGACAGGGTTGGCCTACTTTTAACAAGTAACCCTCTTGCTGTAGCAGTTATAGATGATATTCGCATAATTCTGTAGAACACACACACTGTATTGTATTATGTAAGTCCCTTTTTATGAGACATTAGAAAAAAGTGTAAAGAACATGTGATTTATTATGCATTGAAGTTATTCCATAGGAGTTTTATCTTTCGTATTTTTTTCATTGTAGAACATTGTCTATTTTAGTAGGTCACACATTTTATTCCTTTATAATCGTAGCGCCATTTGCCATCTTCCTTCGTTTATCATGTGGGATGGGTAACTCCTTACGGGTTATGAGGGTTGCATTGTTGGTTATATCGTCGCTACGAAAAAATAAATTTGTATTGTATGACATCCGCCCTTGATGAACCCTTCTAGGTTAATTTCTGACCTCTGTAAATAATCTCCTAGTGCTGACCTAGTTTTATTAATATTTTGTTTCGATCTCGCTGAAGCTGTATTTATGTATATGTATAAGAACGTAACTGTTAAATTCTGACTTTTATTGCGATTTAATCTGCCCCTGTCCTCTTTCGGCTTTTCTTTTTGTTCAGACCACTAAATTATAGGGAATACGGGTCACTAGTTTAACAAAAGGATTAAATGTACTCTTATGCATAGAGTAATATGCTCTATGTAACTCTATGCTCTTATGTATACGTATAACAGAATGTTTCATTTTTAATAATATTTTTAACAGTTAATAAAATTCTGTCTTCATTTTTCAAAATAGAAATTTTTGCATTGGGATTTTCCTATAATTTTATTCTTCTGATATTTTATTCTGTAAATATATAATAAATATCTATTCTCTGGGCTGAATTATAAATTGACTTTTATTCTTTGAATGAAGCAGTTGTCTTTTTTTTCCTTATTTTTTAAGTGGTCCATCGTAGCGTTATCTTTTTATTACTCTGAAAATAAAAGTTATTTTTGAGTTTATATATACTATACAATTGATTATATTTTTTCTTTAAAAGAAGTTTAAATACGTTAGAAATAAACATATGAATGTAACATTTCTACTGTAAAATATAAATATTCCTTCATTTTATTTATTATAGGAAAACTTCTTTTAATTTAAAATATGATATATGTATATTTCAAATTATTATTGCTGTGGAAGTACTTCAATATATGTACTTTATGGGATTACCTAAATTTTTAAAATTATACTTTGGTCTTTACCCTCAAACCAAGCCAAAACAAAGACAGTTTAGTACAAAACCATGACATATATATTCAGTTACCTATATATCAATCTCAGTGAACATAGTCCCTTCTCTTATTTTCGCCAATTGATTAGAATTGACTGAAGGATATTGAAATAAAAATGGTCGTAAACGGAAGAATTTTTAATTATATAATTGCTCCTCTGAATTGATTAACATGGACTGGCGCCAAGGCATTGTATATAATATGGATTCTATTCTAACTAGTCTGAAGACTATTCATGCATATTGTTAAGGCAGAAACAACATGCGGAAGAGAAAAATACGTATTGTAGTAATATAGTATCTCGGTATATTGTAAGGTAGATAACCAATTGTCACATTGGTATTTCAATTATGTGTTTTGTTCTTATTATTTCGCTTCAATTTCTTGATCATATATTAGATATATAACCCACTCATTGATGCCTTTTTTCTCAGTAGAAAGCCGCGTGATTGACACCTTTAAATAATATATTTTTTAAGTGTATTATTAGTACAACTGGTAGCCTTTTTTATATAAATTAAGTATAACTGTCAGTTAAAAAATTGTTCGTCGTATTTCAGCATTAGTTAAACATATATGACAATTTATGATACACCAGAGTATAACAATGTACAGGCTTATTCATTTCATGTACTTTTACTTGTAATTTTTTTAATCTAAATGATGTTTTTAATGTGAAATTAGGTCATATTTTATATAAATTATTGAATGCAGACATTAGCGCCAATTTCTTAGGGTATCTGGAAGTTATACATTTAGAGTAAGCGCTAAAAATGCTGTCTTTCGGATTATTGATAAATACTACTAAATTGGATATTTAAGGTTTAAAAAATGGAATATAAGATGATAAAATATTATTAATTATTAATTAATAATTGAAATATATGTATAAAACTATAGCTATATTCCTTAAAGTTTTAATATAGTACATTAAAGAGCTATTTAAATAAAAAGACATGTCACAAACCATTTTTTGTTTGCATTATTTTTTTGTTATCAATTACATACATATAAAAATATTTATTGTTAATTTTTCTTGAATCTAATTTTTCATTATAAAGTTAATACAATAATTTTCTTATTGCATTGAAGGATTTACAGCGAACAGTATTAGCTATTTATTTAAATTATTCTCTCTCTTTGTAACAATAGTTCTTTGAATTTACCTTATTTTACTAGACAATTAGCTAAGACGTTAACATCATAATGTATGAAGAAAACACACTTTAATTAATTAAGAACACCAATTTTAAATACTTCGCACATTCAAATTATTAACCAAGGCGCCGTGAATATTTTTTAACGAATAAAACTTACTCTGACATAACATATAGATAATATGCTTGCCACATATTGTCTCACTTGGTAACTAATTTATTTAATAAGCTATTAAAAAAGTAGTTCACCTAATTATCCCTGATTATGCCTGCCACCTATTTTGGACTGTCCACGTTTAAACTATTATATTCTTTACTTCGTTTGCACTTTAGGTGTAGAAGAGGCCCTGGGACGCAGTGCTAGTAGCTCCAGTAGTGGTAGCGGCTATGAAGCACCCCCTTTGGAGGAGCAGGGTCCCTGTTCTATACAACATTCCTATAACTCGCCAAGTGATCACAGTCAATACATGGAGGCAACCTCAGTAGGCAGTCGAACGTCCGTAAGTGGGGGTGGTAGATTGGATGACCTTGGCGAGGATAGTAGATCAGCAGAGATTGGTCGATCCACGTCCTTCAACCTTCGCGCGGAGAGTATGGGTCATGCACCACCCTCGGCTACGCTGCCACCAACTTGTGTGTCCCAACCGACTCAAGAGCGACGAGGGTTATTCCATAAGTAAGCGGTGTTTAAAAAGTCGTCTATTATGTGTTTCTGTTTTGTAATACTTTATAAGTATATTTTAAAAATTAAGTAATAAAATTATAACATTTTTATTCTATAATTTTGTGTGCTGTTGTTCTGTGTTGTTTACTACTTATTTTTATTTGAATACTAATTAATCCTTTTACAAGTAGTATAGTACATATTATACGTATATCTTACTGAACATTTTTATATATGCGAATTATTTTGCACATTGTTATTACAGATTATTCAATAAATCGCGGTCACGTTCCCAAGACGATATGAATCTCCGCCAAGCAGAAAGCATGATATCAACGGGCTCAACTACATCAACGCGGAACTCGGAGAGTGATGACTATTACAACTCTTTGTCTTCGGGGCATGGCGGTGTGCAGTCCTCGAACCAGTCCTCCACTGTTCCGCGTTCTCGTCTTCCGAGTAAGTGCGGTAGCGAGGACTCCTATTTGATCACAGGGACAGGTTTTCGAGGTGGTGTGGGCCAATGGGCTACTTCTTCCACATCGCCCCCCTCTCCTGGAACTACGCCGCTTCTCTCTGGTCCGCCGTCTTCGGGAATTGATGTTCTGGCAACGTCACCCCTGTCTCCCATTAAAGAGGGTTATGTGAAGCCCTCAGACACCATGGAAAGTACTTCGAAGCTGTCGCATAAGTTGTCTCTTCGAAGAGTCAGGTAAGAAGTTAAAGAGATCTCATTCACTTTCTGACAGATTTTTCTACAGATTTCCTTAAGTTAAAAAATAATAATTAGAATTAGGACTAAACATAAATTTTAATTTCAATTTTACTGACATCCATATTATGGTAATACTTTTATTTGCTTTAGTACGGCTATATAACTAATCTCTAATTATTTTGACAGTAATTTTGACTTCATTATCTGTTTGTATCATCGATATATTATTGAAATTTAACAGAGATTTTCAACCGATATATTATTATATATGTACAAAATTATAATATTTAGAATAACTGAGCAATAAATTTAATAAATCTAAATATTAAAATATTAGAATAATACAACTTTTACTTGTAAAAGATAAATTTTACAACAGGATTCAACATATTGAAAAAATGTTGTCCATATTCGCAGTGATAGGTACATTTTGTATTTAAAAGAATGCTATTTTTTAATGTGTATAATCTTTAGGTATCTAATCATTATTAAAATATTACATTTTATTGCTGAATGTTTAACAAAAATAAAATTGTAACTAAAGTATGGCGTCCTACAGAAAACCGACAAAGCGGTTTGGGAGATAAATATTTCAAGTATTTCTTCTGCCACATACAAAAAAATCATATTTAAAACTATTCTAATACAAGTTGTACTAAATTTCATCAAGACAGCTAACCACAATCAATACTTTGATTTACATGATCCAGTAGAATTGCAGGACAACAATAACACAGAGCAGTTTTGTTTTTCCTTCAGGAGTTCATCTCACACCTGCGAGGAAACCCCATCGTCACTAAGACCTCAGCCACAATGCCCCTCCTTGACCACCAATCCTGCTATCTGTGGTCAGCAGCTCTCATGGACTGGGTCTCTGGGCCGACCTTACACGCGCCGTAACACAACAAGTGGTGCCTCCTCCTCGCCCTCTGCAGCTGTGAGTACTGCGGGGCACCCAACAGCGCCACTCTACTTGAGTCAGACGGCCGCCAGTTCAGCAGGGCCCAGTGGGCCTCCCTCGGCTAGTGCGGTCACCAAATTAACGGAGTTGATGACGACTTCAGGTCCGCCCTTTGTCAACACTGAGGGAGCGATATGTATGTTAGAATCCGCTTTGGATGAAGAGAATGGTGAGTCTCCTGTTTTCCCTTAGACTAGCAACTCGTGGCAGGTTGGCATACATTCATAATATTATAAATGAACGTCGTTTGGAACCTATAGTATTATTTGTGATATCTATAACTATATCTATTACTTAGCTCAATACATTTATATAGATTTATTTAAGTATAACTCAATTTATTTTTGCTTACTGCATTTCGATATAGACCGAATTTGTTTCATGTTAATGGTATCGCAACCTGGAATGCCTTAGTGTTACATTTTTCAATATTTTTATTCGGATTTTAAAATATATTTTTTGAAAATCGAATTTGTTAAATGTATCTGCAGAGTAATTGAATGGTATGACGCTACATATTCACAGATCCCTCATTATTCTATTTATCACGGCATAACCTAAGTGAACAATAATTGTAGTAAATGTATATTATTAAAGCTACCTACATTATGGTTATTATGTATGTAGGTTTATTATTTAAAGGTTTTTAAAAACATTTAAACATATCACTTTTAAATTTGTTTTATTATGGTTCCTTCATTGACTTATTAAAATGCATTTATAAAATCATGGTCATTTAGTCACAAAATGTTGTTTAATTTATATCAAAATTTGTAATTTGTGTTTTTAAGATTATAGTAATGAGTAGTAGTAGTAATAAGTACTAATACGAAAATACAATATTTTGTGCAAAATGCACGCACACACGCACGCTCAATACAAAACATTTATAAACTGCGCATCTATTCAGTGTAGTTATAATTTTGCACCTATGTTTAATATTAATTATGATACAGTATGTACGAATTAGCACATTACTCTGATTATCTATGGATATCTGCGAGCATCTCTGAAAGGTTTTTCATTATAGCAGAAAAGTAAGCAGAGGAGATATACCACAGTGAGTGGTGTGCGTCCTTGTCATGTTGACCCCGGCATGTTTTTATTCGTGGCGTCAGTGTGCGCTTCTTTCTCTGTGATCTTTGAACTTTTGCTATGCATATGCAACTCATTCCATAATACTCCACTGTTCCGGTTTTTTTCCAGTCCCTTCGTCTGTCATACCGGTGTGAGTTAAGTATATGTTGACGTTGATCTGAAATCGAATTCTGAGTTGGTTGAAGGTCTGTGATCCGGTTTTGGAAAGTGAAGAAGTTTGTTTTGTGTATTCCGGTTAAAGTATTGAGAGTATTAGTACATTAGTACTAAATTCGACAGAGATCATTAAACTACTGATTGGAGCATAGGCGTGACATCAGTGTAACTGAACTTCTAGTATAGTTGCTCTTAGATGATTTGGTTCTATTTGGCTAGCTGCATACACTGTAATATTACTAAATAGAATAACAAATAATACAGACACACAATATTATTTACACCGATTTCAAGCATGCGATAGTTAAAAGTTTGTTTGTGGTTGGTGGTTTTGGCACTTGACCCAGCTTACTGATGTACTGCTTAATGCGAGATTCCAGTTATAAAACTGTAAACTATATATTATTTGTGTCATGTATATAATATAATTAAAAGTAATGGATAATAACGGTATAGTTTACTGCCTTACCATGGTTATTTGCTAGTAGAGTAAAGCCAAACTGACAAGTATAGGCCAATAATTCTGAGCTTATAAGTACCCACAGCATATTGTAAAGTTACAATAAATTGTCTTGTGCTGTTCGGTTCTGTGACGTGAACATGCTACAAAAATTGGACTGAGGTGAGATCACCGATAGAGTCATACTTTATTGATCTCAGATTTACCATGTGTATTCAGATTGCCTAGGGACCAAGGTTCGAATGCGTTTCTAGTTCTCCTTATCTTCTCGTGTGTAATATAATATACATATTTTAATCGTACTTCATGAAGGTCGGCGCTATACACCCTGTAATCAGTCTATAAACGCAACGCTATGCATAAATGACACACAGCTATAATTCTAAGCTTTATATATAAGTTATACACGAATTATTGAAGTACTACTGTGTAGTCTAGCTAGGTACCTTGACATGGACGAATTTCATGTATAAACATGGTCATAGCTGACAGAAGGTCTTGGCGCCTGTATCCACACACATGTTCGTTCGTTTGCGAGACAGTATTTTAACAAGCAGGCTGCACCTCTTGTGTGATTTGTTATGTGTGTGTTCAGTACTTCGACTTGCACTGGACTTTAATGCCTCTCTCTCCCTCTCTCTGTATGTTTGTATAATAATATACTAATATTTGTAGACAACTACCTTTCGACGTCAGTTCTGTCACTCTTTTAGCAAAGGTATTGTATCTGCACCTCGCGACTATATAACATCATCGTATCGTTTGCTGCTCTGACAAATCACTTTCCTTCATTCTCACTTTCTTTGGCGTATTATTTTAGATAATTTCTTCGTTGTTTCTGATATTACTTGTTGGACTAACCTATTATTCGTTGACTGTCCGTTTAAACTACTACTACCTGACGTCCCTGGCTTAGCTGTATATTGTGCATGTTTTTGTGATTTTCCTCGGAATTCGTCTATATGCGTCTGGATATTAGCAAGATGATTCAGACCTCAATTTCTGAGGGTGAGTGCGAACATTATCTCTTCTTCTTTTTTAGCTGCTTCATTCTTGAGGTTTTGTGGAACAGAGACTTTGCTCCCATGTTTCCAAGTTGATTAGTCATTTATTACCCTCGTTCCTTTATACATACATTATGCTAATGTTTTTTGAAAAGCGGTTAATGTGCACCTTTTTGATGCGTCAGCATGCTATCTAGGCACTTGTAAAAGTTTTGTGAGAGAGATTGATTATAGGTAGGAAGATCATGCATACATATATAAAATTTCTTCTGTGCTTGAGTGTTTATTCATAATGCTATGCATTCGTAGAAACTTTTCCAGCAGTTAGGCAAAAATTTTACTGGAAAATATTGTTTTAGTAAAAAAAAATACATACATTTAAAAATAGTATTAACATTTTTTTAGGCTTAAAAGCATTTTACACAAATTTAACGTTTTGGGTTAAATTTTAAAGATATTAAAATATAATGTGGTTCATATTACCCAATTTTATTTTTCTTAACATAAATTTCTTTAATTCAAGTAAAATCATTTAATTTAATTTCTTATAATTTATTTTTTAGATGAAGCAACATAATATATTATATAAACTATATTATTTAATTATTACGAAAATAATTATTTTCTTATTTGAAATATGTTTTCAGAAATTGTATACTATATGGTAAATTTAGTTACCGTAGCAAGATTTTAATATATTAAATGTGAACGTCATAAATATGTCCAACTAGTTATTTAATTAAGGAAAAATATGTTTCCTTATTTTCTGTAGAAGGAATGGATTCTTCCCTGGACCCTGGCTGTGAAGAAGTACGCATGCGCCGTTATTCGCACACAAGTATGTCCTCATCAGGTCGCCAGTCTGCTTACTCAAATATCATGTGCGGCCACCAGCCTCCGGTGCCCTCCAAGAACCGCGGTTACCCTCAACAACGCGCCTATGTAAACCTCACCTGCCAACCACAGCTGCCACAGTCTGCCCCGGGTTCCACAACCTCAGGTTCAAGTTCAGGGGCTAACAGTGCTCGTGTTCGAACTCCCTCTACCTACATCAACCTCAACCAGGGGCCTATGCTATCAGGGGAAATAGGTCACGATGAGACTGAGCCACCTGAGGTTGTCAACCCCACAATGAACTACGCCATGTTAGATCTACGGCCTACTTCTATGCATCTCCGTCGGCCAACTTCAGCAGACACGTGTAGTACAGCTTCATCATCCTGCGGAGCTTCTTCGTCTGTCTGTACTGGGGGTAGTGGCCGTGTATTTGCACCCACTTCGCCCTCACTCAAGAGTAAACAGGCGACGTCATTCGAGCAGCAGCCCCAGTTCTCTCCGCCTCGCCAGAACCTCAACTACGTTCATGTTGTCCCGGGTGGAAGTGGTGGTTCCATTCTCACTTGCTCTTCTTCTGTGTCTTCAGCTACCTCGTCCAACGTTGGGTCCGTCACCTACTCTGGTACTTTCTCCGCCACAAGCCATCATCATAGTCACTCAAGCGGCTGTAGTCCGCCTGTAGAGTACGCACACATTGATTTTGAGCGAACGATGGCTCTAAGTGAGGTGTCAGAAGACTTAGCCGACTCTGTGGATGGCGTAAGCACAACAAGTGGGAAACCCAGTCGAACGGCCAGCATGCGTAAATCACTAAGCCGATCATTCAGAGCTATCGGGCGCAAGAAGCCAGAGACAATTCCCACCTAGTGACAAACTCTACCTCACTTTCACTGTAATGTACATACAATGTCCCATCCATTGTCCCTCCTCTATTCCTTCCCTCTCCTCCCAACCTCATACCTCAACAACTCCTTCCGTGGAGCACTGTACTTTTCTAGTTCATCAGTAATATATACCAGTGCAATATTTATTTTTAGGATATTTCAGAATTGTTCTTTATGTGGCCAGTAAATGAATATTTCAAACAATTTTTCTCCCAAGTTTTTTTTTCATTTTTGCAATAATTATTTTTGTGAATATGTCAAATTAATGGTAAACAATATTAAATGCATTTACTATTTGTATACTATTCACACAAGCACGTTTATTTTATTTGAATTTTTTCACTAGGTATATACAACCTTCTCCAATATCCACTGTATTGAAGTAATTGCATACTACAAAAATTACAATTACATAATATTATAATGCTATGTCATATTTAGTCACAATAATACTTCTGAGTGAAAATAACTAATCTTAATCATTGACTACCTACTCGTATGTATATAATGGATACCTACTGAAATCACCATGAAACTTAAATTTACTGATCTTCCCACTTTTCTCTTTTATTTTTCCTTCATCATCTGTAACTATTATCGTTGTTTTCAGCCGTCTTTACCACCCCTTCCTCTCCATCCACTCTTTCAATGTGTATTTAAATGTATATCATGTGACTTAAACGTAATCTTTCTAACTGTTACATATTTCCTAATTACATATTTTTATAGATGGTTAGGTTATATTATGTTTATGTTTATATATATTATGATATAATATATATTTATATATAAACCTAATTAATGAAATGATCCTGTATATAAGAAATTTATTTATTCACATTTATTGTAGTGAATTATTGATATCTCACGCTGTACTCTACCATGCTAATTGATATATTTTTATTATAATATTGATATTATATTGAAAATGTATATAGGATACCCCAATTTGTATAGTTGTATAATTTTAAATTATCTCATATATAACTGCCTTTATTTTGTTTAATTACAAGTAGATAATAATATAGGGTAAATTGTGATCTCGCTATCCTGGGGTATACAAATATATGTTTATACAATCTTAATTAATTAGTCGCCATTGGCTAAACCAATTAATCGATAATTATCTCAATGCTGCAGCGCAAATCAATTTTTTAAAGTTAGGATTGTGTATCGGGGTTCGTATTGGTACCTTCGGGTTTAAAGACAGGAGTGCAACCTATTTGGGTTCCACTATTCTTAATTATATATTTTATAAAACTAATATATAGACATAGTTGATTTTAGTGGGTAGTAAAACGAAATTATTTGTGTGTCCTTTGTGGTTTAGAATTAGTAAAAAATATAGTCAAATTCCACACTAAATTTATAAATTACATAACTAGATTATTCTTAAACACGACATTTTCATGTAGCTATTCTCTCAACTTACACGTTATTCTATGCTCTAATGTTGGAATGTTGCACAATTATATTGGGCTTAAAATGTAGACTTGAAAATCTTGTATTGTGTAGAAAATTATTACTATAGAGGATTATTTATAAGTACAATATTAAGGCACTTTAAATTAAAAAAAACTACTGGTTTTTGATGACGTCAATAAAATAATGCTACTCGAAGAGTTTGATTATTCACATAACATTATTTAGTTTCTCGAACAATTTCTAAAAAGAAACTGATAAAAAATGCTTTTGTATCATGAGAAAAGTTAATGTATACCCATTAAAATATGATAATCAGTATATTGTGTAAAATTGGAATTATAGAAAATACATTTTTACTTTTAGCTAGAAATCATTTAAGATAGACAAAATCAACATTATTTTAAAGCCGATTTGTTTTGTATGGTTTATTATTATTTTGAAGGTGTTTATTATTCGAATATTATTAATCAAATGTTTTATTCGTTTATTCATTATATAAATAAATATAATATAAAAACTGAAATCAAACAATATATTCGAAGATTGTTAAGGAGAAAACCGGTTATAAGTGTGTAAATGTTGCCAAAGATTCTTTATATTAGCATATAATGCAACAATATGTAAATAATATACATAGTTAAATCCAATAATAAGAAATGACCAATAGAAACAACCAATTTTTGATAAGCTACTGTAAAACCGGTTGAAGTATAACATTTTTAACCCAACTGATGAAGTACCTATTAATTCAAGTTAAACAGAATTATAATATTTGAATGAAAATAAATTTATTTATTACAAATTGTTAAAAAAAACTATAAGCATATGTATAAAATAAAATAAAACCACAATGAATAAAAATTATTATATTGTCAACGTTTCGAGAAGCAACTGCTTCTCATTCTCAAGACAGAAAGTGTACAAGTATTTGATAAGCCAGAATATATATAATATGAGAAATAAGTCAGCAAGTACAATAGAACAAAAAATGTATGTATATAAGCATATGTATATTATATATGTATTAGTGTATACAATGGTTATCTCATATGCACGGTTACAAATTTTACACTTTCAAAGATTAATTTTTTAAACATCTTTTACTCCATAGAAAAAAATTTGCTAATATAATATAAAGTATTAATTATTGCAGGTTTAACATGCTAATGTTCGGGGTATTTCATCAAATTTTATATTAATTGTTGGTTATTTAAATGATTATATGGTAAAAAAAATTTACATTAGGTTGTTATTTTAAGTGTAGTTTTATTCAAAATCGGAATGGTATTGTTTTAAAATATAGATTTTGATTATATATTACATTTTAATTATTCAGCAGTTTACAATAATTTTATTTTAATAAAAATTCAATTATAGTTTAACAAAATATATATTATATGTATGCACACATGCTTGTAGACATCTATATAGCGACATCATAGAGATACGTTTGCTTAAAGCATATATACATATTTAATTGATTTATCATATTCGTAAATGTAGGATTTACATACGAAGTTCCAACTTTTGAATGTAATCTAGCAGATTAATGGACATTGATATTAAATCGAATATTTCATAATTATGAGAAATACAAACTGTTACTGTGTTAATTGCTTTTAGAATATATAAGTAGCTATTCGTGATTAATATTGTGATGTAATTGTTTGCTCATGATGCGTATTTTAAAATGACAATCGTATAATAACATGCTCATCACCTCTTTATCTTATAAACTTCAGAAATACATAAAATGTGATCCGAGGACTGTCGATCACTGAAAACTTAGTGCTTAGTTAAAAAACAAACATATGTGTACTTATTACGAAATGACGCAGTAGAAAAAAAAATTAAAAAAATATACTTATGCCTACTGTTTAATATACAGTTTATTATAAGTATAAGTAGACACAAGTTTGCGTCAATAATCACTTTGTACCGTTGTCATTATGTTATCTTAGATAGTTTCTATTGCGTATAATTATTGACGTACACAAGTTTGCGTCAATAATTACTTTGTACCGTTTGTCATTATGTTATCTTAGTTACATAGTTTCTTTCGCATTAACTTACATTAATTATATCTGTGACATTTAAAAAAATAAGTCGAATTTGAACAATCTGCATATAAAACATACATATATGTACGTCAGCGTTGGTTTTAATTACTATATAACTTTTGCTACCATTCTCTTAACCTTCTGATGAAATTACTTTAGCAACGCGAGAAAAATCAATCCTGGATGGCTTCCTCATTTGCAGAAATACAATTGATTGACAAAAATGAATTCATATGCTGATGACTTTAAATCCTTATCGTCTCAAAATAGATAAAAACATCAAAGTAGGAAAAACACAGATAGTAAAGAAGAAAAGAAATTACATGATGAGAACGAATGAGTAATATGATTCCTAGAAAACTCTACCAGAAAGCAAAACAGAAACCAATATCTAAACTGGAGGAATAATATTTAAAAAAATCACACTGCCGAAGACATTAAATAATAATCTGAGTAAATCACACAAATTGGTGTAAAAATTCGATTAATTTAGGTTTTTACCTAAAAAAATCAGTAATGATCATACGCTTAACACAGATAACTAAAATTTTGGGTATGTATTTAATATATCAAGCTATCTCCCAATCGATATATTGCTAATTTAAATGTTGTTTACAAAGTAAGTTATCTTGGTGTCAGATTAGACAATACTCTATAAAATGAGTCAAAAACATAAATAATATATTATTCGTTCTGAATCGTAAGACGCGTGTATGCTCTCCGTATATACTACTGAATTTAATATAGTCGGATTTAATATTCGTCTACAATAATCAATTATCAAATACGTTTTGTCCAGCGTTCCTCGATCGAAATTCAATTCTTATTCCACAAACTTGGTATCCCATAGATGTTACATATCATCTACAGCTGGGACTGTAATGAACTCGCTTCGTGTCCTTGAAGTTTAAAAGAATAGCTATCAAGCTATCGGCTCCAAACAAATCAACAGTATAGGTATTTATAATAAAGTCAAAAATAATATTATGCATACCTAGCTTTCACATTTCCAAAGATTCAGAGCTGCTTATATAAAATCCTTTCAACGATAACATTTTTATTATATTCATGACTATTCTAGAGTTAACTCAACTTTCTCCATTTGCAAATTTCTTAATATTAAACCCCCCAATGCATACCATTGCATACCAATGTTTTTCTTAATGCAATGCATAATTCCTGTTGTACTTATCTTTTATATCTATAATTTTGTCTGTTATTAATGTTTCATCAATTGTTTTATTAATACTGCGATTACATTTATGGAATTTTTTTAAATATTCGATTATATTGATTGACATGAGTAATTTCCGCTTTCTTATTTTATTTCTTTTGAATATTTATGGTTGATAATATATAATTCTGTAACATATTATATTTCTTATTTTCTTATTAAATTTATTTCAATATCATTTCAATATCTTTTTTTATTTTAACTCATCGACTAGGGAGTGATCTCTGAAAGCTTTGTTATTCGTAACATTTTTTTGGATTTCTTTTTTTCTTTCTTTTTTTATATTTATAGTTGATATTATTGACATATTATATTTCTTATTTTAATATCCTTATAAGATTTTTTTAGAAGTTTAAATAAATAAATTTAATTCCATTATGACAATATATGTATATAATAATCCTTGTAAGGGCGAATTTTGACTGAAAAGAAAACCAGAGAAAGACCAATATATTTTTATTGCGAATATAATACCCAGATCAAAGCTAGAAACGTTAATTTACAAAGTAAATTACATTTTTACACGTTTTACATTCTTAAATTATAAATTGACAAGAAAATACTCATTAGTTTTTATTATATAACAGTGTTGCAAAAACTACTAATTTTACAAAAGCTTTTGTTTAATAGCATACTATAATAATTTTAATGACTAATAGGTAATTGTTTATCTAGACCAAGCAAATATATTTATGGCATAAAATATAATATGCTAGGTGACATAATATAAGTACGAAAAGCACTTATTGTGTTATAGATAGAGTACTATAAAAAAGAGAGATATCAGAAAAATGTAGGCTTTAAATTTCAATTCACTAATATAAGAGTTGTTTTCTCTATGTTTTAGATCTTCTTGGTCATATATTTATATAGTTGCATTTTCGGGTCATTGGTATTTATATTTTTAAGGATGATACTTTTATACCTATTAATAACTTCTTGAGTATAATTATCGAATAAAATTAAAATCAAATATATCAACCTTTAAGGATTTTAATTTAAAGAAGACTACAAACGCAGTATTATTAAATTTGTGCCTACAACTATATATTAACAAGAAAGCCAATCTATTCGAAGCATTTAAAAATGACAGAAGAATATCTTTTTGCGGATTTTCTACTTATAAGTACAAATATTTACCTATTGTTATACACGCTAACTTTATCCATTTACCTATGAATATAGAAGGGTAACGATAGCAAACTATAAGTAAACTATAAGTAAACTATAAGTAAACTATAAGTAAACTATAAGTAAACTATATAAGTAAACTATAAGTAAATGACGCCTCTGTTTTGTATAGTCTACTTCCCTACTTTTTGGACAAGATTGTTGTCGACAATTGTTGTAGAACTGCGTCCCTGGGAATACTGACCCTTATGCTCTAAATCATAGAATTTGAATATATTATGTTAATAGGTATAAACATATTATGCAGGCGTATAATATATATAAATGTACATTTCACCCTGAATGTTTAGTACAAATTTAATGATTAATGAATAATGGCGAATTAACACGATATATTAGGGGTGTTTTTGCATTACCCATATAATAGTAATAATATTAATAAATGTTTGAATTCAAATTCAGTAAAAAAATTCAACGGTAATAATAAATTACGTGGGTAATAATTGGTGTATATGTTTCATTATTAACAATGTATGTATGAATCTATCATTTTTATTGTTATAGGGGTACATTTTAAGGTGTACTAAGTAAATTTTACGATTTTTTCTTAGACTTAGTAATGTCATGAACGTGACTAATTTTTGTATGATTCAAAATAGTTTCAAAGGATTTTTTTGTTTAGTTTCATATCCTACTGTAAAAGATGTAGGGAAAAGGTTATTTTGATAAATGCAGTAACATGTGTGAGAAAATATTTGGATAAACTATACAATAAATATTTTTCAAAATGAAGGAAATTTTAAATCAAATCAAATCAAAATAAAAAAAAAATTTAAGTAATATTTCAAAAAATAAATAATATCATAGTTTTAACCCTAAAAAATAGTATTTCTATATTTAACATGTGAAACTAAAAACTACAGTTATTATTTATATAAATTATTTCATAAATAGATTTTAATGATGATTGCTTATAATCCACAAATATATCCCAGTTAATCATTATGTACTTCAAATCTGATTTAAAATTTTAATTTAATTCATAACTGTTGGTTTCAGTTCTACTTTTTTATACATAGAAATATTATATTTATATGGTTTAAACAATGATAACATATATTTTTAAATTATTGTTTTGTATTTTATTTTAAAATTGCTTCCATTAGGTATCCAACAGTTTTAATACACCTCATATATATATTTTTATACAATCATATTACCTAATTTTTTCAATAACTTGAATTTTTTTATATTTAATTATATATAATTTTTTAACATTATAAATCATTTGATAAATAGATTTTAACGATGAATGTATATTTCACAAATATATCCCTGTTAATCATTATGTGTTTCAAATATCATTTTAAATATTAATATATGTTTGAAACTAAATGTATAAATAATCTGAAAGTATTTTTATACGAAGTAATTTCTATAGTTACTACCGTAATTTAGAGCCGGGAAGATTTAGGAAAAATATTTATAGTATGGTAGTAATTTTTATTAAACATTAATAGAGAATGGTCCAATATGTGCAACAGGAATTAATTGAAATCTGGTTGTACAATCAGAAGCGTGATTTTAATTGTCATTCCCACAATTTTAATAGTTAATGAAATCATTATGCGTATTATAGGGCGATACAAATATACATATTTCAATATGCATATTAACTGAGTGAAAATTGCCGAGCGATCAGTTTAAATATTGACTAGAAATATTTTTTCTATACAAAATAAATATCTTTTGATACGTTTGAAGCCAGACATGTTAATGCCATTAAGTGAGGCATTGGAAATAAAGCTAAAAATAGGTATTCTTCTACTATAAAAATCTAAAATCTTTATCATATTAACGAAACAATTAAGCTGTTACACCGCGTTCAAATGGTAAAACTTTTTCAGCGATAGCTCATGTAAAATTTTTATGATCTATATGCAACTATATATAGTTTTCATACGTCTTCTCGTGCGACCTTTGTCGTGTGAAATGATTTCATATATTTTTTTATCATTTGAATTTTTAAATTGTGAATGGTTATATTTGTTCAAATTAATTTAATGAAAACTTATGACACTATTCTCAAACGAGTCTTGAGTCTTTAAAGAGGGTTGTTTAATCGGTATTCTAAAACAAATCTTAATCTTGAAATCAATCACTTCAAATGTAGAGAATTATAAAATTTTATAGTAAACAATCTATTATATGTTTTGTATAATATAGCATAAATATCATAATATGTATTATAAAATCCTTTTAATAGATTTAGTGTGTCGGTTTTAATCTTTCGCAACGATGAAAATTTGAAGGTCTCACTCGATCTTAGTTGAGACAGATTTACTCGAGTTTGGTTTTAGAATACTACCCGAAGACTTATGAAGGAAATCAAATAATTAAACGATTATAAATCATACTCGTTAAGATAGATGCAGAACTAAGAACCAGTGGATATAGTTATCATACAAGTGTAGGTACATGCCACCAAAAAGTCACAATTATTATGAAATTGAAGATATTTACAACCAATTACTGGAATATATACCTAAACTTGAATAAATAAGTGGAAACGACTACCGTATACATGGTAATAATGGGAGTGTAACGAGCAGAGAGAGAAGACGAGAAAGTGACGTAGTATATGTGTATTGTGATTTAATAATTTAATCGACACAACTAAAATATGCCAGGAATGAACATTACGTAACTCCTAATACACAGCAATTATAATATCATAACGACACAGCGCAAATCAACATTAGGTATGTAAGTAGGAATTACTGGTACAACGAATATGAATACCTTATATTTAATAAACAATACTATGTATAATATAACATCACATACCCAAAGCACTCGATACGCCTTGCTACAGGGAGACTGTCACCCAAATATTAGAGAAGGTATATGTAGTAATTATATAGAGATTGCCTGTAACACGTAAGACCTAAGAATATGTCATGCAATAAGAGACATATATGCTGCTATATTTCTGAAAGCAACGACAATTGATGATAAAAAATATATAGTCTCAACATGCAATTAAATAGAATAAGTTACACATGGAGAAAACCTGGAAATACAGAATTACACCAATCGATTATATCCTCGTTAGACAAAGATATAGAAACCATGCTGATAATAGAAGAAATGATCGATAAATGGAAGAATGTAGAAATGGAAAACACGGCAAGACAAAAAAGGACAGAAAGACATCCATGAAACTGAATAATTTCAGAGAATAATTTATGGACAACATACTCGTAGGTAGGGTAGCCCTTGTGTCTGTTGTTTTGTAATTTTGTTTAATACATTCACATTTTGTACATTATGCAATCAACTTTCATTATATATAATTATAATAATACAATGGTTCCTTATGTTACAATTATAAATATTTTGATTTCACAGTTGCGAAATGACCCCAGGTATGGCGAAATGACCCCATGTCTATTTTTATATTGTTTGTGTAAAATTGACAAATGTACTATATATATGGTTGATTATGTGCTCTCATTAAACTTGTATTAGACCATATTACGAGTAATAGTGGTTTAAAACAAAATCAGATGATTTAAGTCTTAATTCAAAGTCTTAAGTGGTCTACATTATATGTGTAGGATATAATATGTAGGTAAATATGATTCAGGTAACTTTTTTGATATCCAACATAACAAAACATTGCAAGAATATGGATGCTCTCGAAATGGAGGATGTTAAGTACCAAAATCATAGGTCCCAAGGTAAAACATACAATTACTGTCAACACTTTATTATCGATAATAACAAACTTAGCACTGGTGGTACCACAGCGCCAACACAAGTATATAAACAACCATCCAAAGAACTTTAATGTTACGTCATATACTGTAAGTATATACTAATTACAAATATTGATCGAGCCTATATACAATGTGACTGTACAATCTTCCCCATTTTAAAGAAAATAACTATGCAAAGAATTATAACTACGTGAAAAAACATTTACATCTGTTAATATGAACAGTACCGAATTTTTCTATTTCAATCGTAACGGGACCTAAAACATTTAACACAGTGTAAGGCCCCATCCAAGGTGATTCACTAAAAGTGCGCAAAAGATTCCTAACTAGAACCCTATCTCCAATAGCATATTTCTGCTTAAGCTTTCTGTTCTTTGGACACTCGTTTTAAAGAAACTTCAAGATTATTAGCCTCTGGCTGAAAATTGGTACGAACAAAATTATGAGGCCAATCACACGGTATCGGAAAATCGAACCCCAATAAGGCTTTTATCGGAGCCTCACCCATCGAAGTAGGAGTGACCCGAAA
>JAYRBW010046894.1:0-11374 GCA_036023295.1 Invenusta paracnida
CTCTATGTGTACTCTATGGATGATACATCAAGCGCTGACTTTTCGCCGATGCCTGATGTAGGAATCATGAAACAGGCGTTGACTTTTCGCCGATGCCTGATGTATCGTTGCCTTTAAAGAGCGACATCGGAATCGTTAACAATTACTCTTTTGATGTTTGTGTGTCAGATTCTCGTTCCGTCTGTAAGACTGTGCGTTGTTATCTTGTGTTTGATATCGTGAAATGGGGTGATTGGCAGCCAATCACCACTCGTTTTTAATGGACGATAAATACCGGTCAATTTTAAACACTATCCATACCGGGCTATTTTACGCATCGATATCCCCGGGGGGCACATTGTGCTTCTCCTACACTTTTTAAACGAGTAGAGTTTTAAAACTTGGCATATGGTATAAGGTGAACGAGGATGTTTTGTAGCACATTTCATTGATAACAACAGAGGAAAACATTTATATGTGTAGTAAAAAATTAAATAAATACAATTTTTTGAAAAAAATCCGGACGATAATTGTGCTTGCTAGAAAGTTATTTTTAGTGGAAAAAATAGCATACTAATTCACATACTTTAGTATAGTATCTAAACAAATTAATTTACTTGTATTAGTATCCAAAAACTAAATGAAATTCATTGATTTTGAAAATGTGAAGGATTGTTTCACATAAACGGTATTTTTTACGAAGCTTACGTGACCGACAACCTCATAGGGCGTCCAGTAGGGATATAAAACTGTATCATAGGAAAAGTCACGGAAGCTTATATTTCTCCATCTGTTTATTGAAAATTTAGAGCAAAAAATGCTAGAGGGAACAAAAACACAATGTGCCTCTTCTCGATATGGCTAGAGTTACGTTTAAATTATTCACTGTTGGTCCGGTGCCGTATACAACATTAATATATTAATTGTGGGATAACCTTCCTAAACACTGTGGCAATGAAGATAGTCTTTCAAAGTTCCGGAAACTATAGTAAAGAAAATATGTAAATAAAAAGTTAAAAAAAAAATATACAGCTTAACTTAAATGATCCTTACTCTTTTTCTCTACCCCTTCGAATGTACTTGTGCAGATGTTGAGTATTTGAAATAATGATATATACAATTGAGGAAACATCTCAAAGGCGTTTAGCACCTCTTTGACAGCAAATTTATGGTTGGTTGAATCGAATTCACACTTTTATATTTTTGCGTATTTCAACATTTTTTCATCCGCTTTTTGTCGTTTCTATTTTAGAGCAGAACTTACGACTCATTAAACTGTCCACTTAAGCAGAGCAGTAAGTTATATACAAAATTATATCCAGAATTTGATTTCAAATTTATGGAACATATTTACGATTACCGAACAGGTGTAAATATTTACTATAACAATTAATTTTTAATTTTTAATTTATTATGGAAACGAATAACATAAATAAATGATCTCACTAAATCTTTTTTTATATTGTCGAGTGATAAAAATATATGCTTATGAGTCATATTTTGAAAAGTGTAATATTTATAGTATGACATTATATAATTATTGAAATAATAATTTATATTTCCATATTGTAAATCCATATTTAGAGATATCTTACGTTACTAAGAATCGAACATTTCAACGTATTAAACAATTTTGGATTCTGAAGTATAATTTATCAACTAATCTAAATGTGCTCTAAGCATTTTAATTTTCTTTAAAATAAGAACTGTCTATCGTTTAAGAGATATGTTACATAGGAAATATTAAACTCATCTCCACACTCAGCTCCAACCTTATCTCGAGAACTATTTGGCCTACAAATTCGTGGAATAGCTTAAAATAAAGCTAATAAAATTCAAAGATAACGGCTTTTTTAATTTCAATTTGCTTACTTCACTTTTGAGTTTTGGTGAAACAAACTATGAATAATAATAATAATGAAAATAATATGTATAATAATATTATCTTTTATGTTTGGAATAAACATACCCAAAGTGTTTTAAAAATTAAGCAATGGAATGAAGGTATTAAACATGAATGTACCTAAGTAATAGAATAATACGTGTAATGAATATCGATAATCTATACTATCAACATTATTGAGTAAATATACCTATACCTTCGAAGTAATAAAAATGGTAGTAAAGGTAGGTATATATTGTTCATGTTAACTTGTAAACATTTCAACATTTGTCATTAAACCAATTATTTATGGCAATTTTATTTAATTCCTATTAAAAATGTCCCCCAAAGATAAGTATCTTAGATTTTACCTCTTCGTATATTTACGTTAGCTCTGTAATACTAATAGAGATCTAAATCAATAGAGGCGACATGCTGTGGACAAAATCGATTTTTCAATTTATATGTCTATGGTAATAATTGGTATGTCTATTAATAATATAATTATAATTTTCTACTTTCAAACAAATTTTTTTATTGTTTTATACATTGTCAATAAAAATATTATTGCTTTTGTATTCTTGTTCAAAATATTTTAGATATAGAAAATTAGCTCTTCACATTTATTTGAACATTGTTATATATATATAAATAATATTCACTCGATTAAATATAAAAATGAACCGCATTTAAATTTAATTATTGTCAGAATAATTCCCAGTGTGATACACGATGCGTATTCAGAATGTTTATAATTATAATTATAGTTATACTTATATCGTTCATATAAAAATATTCGATATGATATACTTCTTAAATTAAATAAAACTATATATATGTATTATTTATAAATAAATAATAATATGCAACTAAACTAATAAAATATTTATAATGATATTAATGAGCGTTTTCCAAAAGAGGAAACTGTAACGTTTCCGATATCGCTCTTCATTCCAAAAATCGTAATCGTTTGGTTTAATTATATAAATTAAGTAGTACCATGAATCGCCTCTGCCTGGGTCTAAATCGAAGCGTGAAAATAAATGTAAAATTACATATCAATAAAAGGGTTCGTTTGAGTTTTAAAGAATATTTTTTATATAGATGATATTTACTTCCTGTAGTTATTCACTGATATATATTTGGTTTGATGCTCCATTTAAATTAAACTGCAACAAAAATATCGTTCATTCCAAAAGTTTCATATTCCTGACGAAAAGAGCGCTCCTATAATGATTACACTTTTGCAAATCGCTTTTTTTAATTGATATCCGTTTGCAATAAATATATTATAACATATTACATAATTTTGATTTTCAAAAAGTTAAAAAAAGAGAAATATGCATAGTAAAAGATATTACATTTAAAAAATTATATGGAAGAACTTATTGCGCTACATTAAGGACAAAATAATAAATATATAAATGCACTGCTGTCTACAATAATGAAGTTTTATTTTAATATTTCATTTCTCATCAAATGTATAATAAAATGTTTATGTTTATAAAAAGATCTTGAATAACGTTTGACTAATATTCTTTAGTGTTTAAATATTCTATCTGAAATTTACTATAATTTTTATCTAATTACCGCCAGTATTAAATGTTGGGAAAGTATTTTGTATAAATGTCGGTATAACACCTTATTGTACAAGTGAAATTATTGCACATAATGGAACGAAATACCACGGATTTTTGCTAGTGATATTACCAAAATTGTCCAGCTTTTAAAAATTATCACTGGAATTAATTTCAAAGTTAAAGGTAATTTTTAAACTTATTTACTTTTTTTTAATCTAACTCCCTCACCCTGCAACTTGAAAATAAGGACAGGATTTTTATTATATATACATTTTTGAAACTCTTGCAAAATTTTAGTAGGGAACTTATAACCAAGAATATGGTTATAACTATATAAAATTCTAAATATATAAATATAACTCTATAAAATTATTATAGATGATAATAAAATCAAATTTAGAGTAACATCAAGAACTTCAGAAAAAAGAAAATAATTATTGTGACATATAAATAAAAATAAACTTTAAACTTTGACACTGTAACTTTGAAATTGAGCATAAGTATGACACCATAAAAAATATTATTGAATTAGTATTGCTAATGCTGCAGATGTCATGTTTTACTTGTAGTACTAGTAATAGGCGATCCCGTATTTTAGCATCCCAAACTATTTCTATTCAAATTTCCGAAATTTAGCATCCCAAATTATTTGTTTAAAAATTTCGGTAAATAAAAAAATAAGATATTGATAAATTTACAAATAGTTATAAATATATTGGCTAACGTTTTTTTCAAATAGTTAAACATTAATTTAATAATTAATCACTAATCATTACTCAAAATTAGTTTAATCTAATCTATGTAGTCTAATTTGTGCGAACTTTTGAAGAAAATTTGCCATTACCAAACAAATAATTTGGGACGCTAAACTCGGAAATTTTAATAGAAATAGTTTGGGACGCTAAAATACGGGATCGCCCTAGTAATAAAAAATAATTACCTATTTATATTTAAAAGTTTTTATACTGATACTGATGGTAACTATATACTATTAATAACTGTTAGTTAATAACTAACTTACATATATCACATCAGGATGGCCATGTGTACTTGAAATTCACTTATGTACTTGAATTTTTTCATGGTATACTGATAAATTAAAAAACAATGAAAAGGTCTTACAGAATATAGTTCTGAAATATGTTTTACATATATTATATAATTATATCTTAAATTTAAATGTGTTTATTTTTATTTTCATTCTGCAGCAAAAGATAATCAGTATTGATGTGGCCTGCATTATGTGTTTTTTTAAGAAATTGCTCTTTTATTTCTAGACTTCTGAAAATTCTGAAATCTGTAAGAACATGGGCTGGTAAGACATTTTAAACTGTTAGTTTTGTAACTATATACAGTTACTAATGTTATAATGTAAGTAAAATTAATAGCTGATTTATTACTATAATTTTGTTTTCTTTTATTTAGACTGTCATTTAACATAATATTATCTATTATGATTCTTGTATTTGACTACTAAGTTGTGAATTTAAGTTGTACAAGTCAAATATTAAAGAAGTTATCCAATTTTTGCATTGAAAATGAGTTATGCTATATATAAGATATAAAAAATAAAGAATGTTTTCTCCAGAATCACCAAAGTCCTGAAAATGAAATGAACTAGTGATCACTTGCTATTATGTGTGAAAATACATGTTTTATTTCTACTTACCTACCTACATACTTGAAGGGTAATTAAATATCATTGTAATGAAATGCTAATCAAATTAAAAATATTTACAGGGTTCTCATTTGTCCAGATTTTTAGGTGGTTTGAATGTAAGGATTTTAGATCAAAATTATTATTGTTTTTAATTCTTTGAAAAATGCAATAAAATTATATGTGCCTTATATTTTATAGATCAGTTTCCGTTTTGTCTTAAAATCATGTTTTATAGCATTTGAAGTTACATGGATACCTACATATAACATAATTGGAAAAAAATTGAAAATTATGGAAAAATGTACTTGAATTTTTTTAGCTGAACAGCATGGCCACCTTGTTACATTGTCATTATCCAAATCCAATATTTAATTAATTATTAATTTATTTATTTTTTAAAGATAATTTTAATATTATTATTTGTTAATTAAAATAATAATTAACTTTAGGTTTATTTTAATTCTATTATATTTTACATTAAATTATAAAATTTTGAAATATTTATTAATTTTACAAATAGCGAATATATAAATTTATGGTATATAATATAAATTTCAATATGTGAATACTTTATAAATTATAAAATGTTCACATATTGGCAAAATTACTATTACTATATTACAGTTATAAGCTGACATCAATTCATAATTTATTTTTTAATAATTCTTTATATTACCAAAAGTAACACTATAGCAATAATAAAGTAAATATATGCCAACAGTTTGCCTTAAAAATAAGTGATATATCTATATTTGATTTTAAAACAATCACAACCACAATGTCAATTTATCAAAATGCTTTCTGCAACATGCAAGAAATAGCATTAATAAAAATATACATTTAAATTATAATAAATAATATTTATCAGAATATTAAAAAGTTAAAAGAACTAGGTATACATATTTTAGATATACATACATACTATAGTCATAATTTTCAAATATATTATATAATCCAATAATAGAAATTAAATATTGATAGCAATACTAATAGACATAGTTAAACAATGCCAGATATATTTTAATTTGTTATTAATATGAAGGCTTAGAACCATTTTATGAAATAACAACCAATAATATAAACAATTTATTTATATTTTTAATTTTTTTTTCACTATCAATATCAATTAGCAAGTATTAATATTACTTACCATTAATATAGTAAACTTTTACAACTATTTATGCAACCATTTTTTCATCCATTTAAAAAATGTATTTAAATAAACAACTAAGAATAAACAAACAAAAACTAGTAAATGGGAATAATACAACAATAAGATTGTAAAGAATAAAACAGCTTAATTCCAAATTTTTGAATAAATGAGTAAATACCATGTAAATCATGTATAAAAAAAGTATATTGCAGCAAATATTATTGATACTTTTATATGAATAAAATAAGATTTTTGACCTATATAAAATATAGGTATGATAGATATAATCAATTAAATCAATTAAAGATCATTAACAATTTCCAATAGTTTTAGAATAATGGTTGTAAAAGCTTGCTACATCCAATTTATAATATCAAAAAATATTTATTATCTCAATCTTACTTTTGATTTTTATATATTATAAATACAGTAGGTACTAATATAAATACAGGTTTTGGTCATATTATATTAATTTTAGTTTGTATTCAATTTTTAATTAAAAAAATAATAATTTAATAAAAGTGATTCTAAATTATATGACTGCCATTTGAGAATAACCTATGTCTTCATCTTCATATATACTTTAATTTTAGTAATATAGTAGTAAGTAAGTTTAAATTCAGGTATTTGTTATATAAAAACAAATTATCTCACTCAGGTTGTTATACTTTTAAGGAATATACTTATAAATCAGTTCACTGTTATGTTAGGATAGTTTTTCAGCCATAGTAAATTCTATCCATCCAAATTTTTATTTTGAAACGTTTTAATGTAACAATGTCTTTTGAAAACTAAAAAAAATGAATGCTGTTAGAAATTGCTTATATTGTTATAGTTTTTAGATGACACTTAATTGAGGCTTATTAGTATATTAGTTGCTAACAAAATAGGGCATTTATATATTAGAAATTGATTCTGATAATTTATAAATCATTTTTTTAATTAATTTATAAGTATATTATATTACCTTATAATCAAATGTAATCTAAATATATAATCATATATTAAACATATTTTAATTGAAATTTATTTTAACACTTGTATAGATAATAATACAATATATTAAAAAAAAACTTTCTTTAAAGTAGGAAGCAAATTAAATTTATGGAAATGGTTATAAAAGTGAATAAATTAATAAAATATAATATATTTGATAAAATGTAGATATACACTATTTTCTAAAATAAATAACATAAAAGTAGCATAGAGTACAATAAATTTAATCTAGCATTTTGATTTTCATATCTTGGAACCACTCAGATTCATTCTTAAATCAATATGAAAATGTTTCAATGCAAGTTGACTTCATCAATTATAAATATCAGCCAATGCTAGTTGCCTTTCACAATCACGCCATAACACATTTCATTAGTGTAGTATGATGCATTTGTGTCATTTATTTTGTTAAATAGTGTACACCAGAATATTTAGTACATATATTTTGTTTCTTATAATTAAATATAGTTGTGTAATATATTTATAAAAATAATTTCAAATAAAACCCTTATATAGTATATGTACATATGTGCAAATTTTGCATTATTATACTACAAATGCCAATTGATTATTTAAAGAAGTCAAAGTAAACTCTGCCTTATTTTTTCTTGTTTTTCATAATTTATTTTAATATTTTTTAAATGTGGAACATCAAGTCAAAGACAGTAGTGTCCAAAGAACTTAGTGTTGTCTTTCATTTTGACTGTGGGATACCATTTAAGCTATATTTGAAACATTATATTCTCTTAGAATACTGTCATTAAGGGTTATCATTTGTGTGGTTTTATTAAATTAAAATATTGAAATTTTCCTGGCATTATGCAAAAGAACATCAGTAAATATGTATCTATATTGCTAACCTACATGTATATCTTTGTAATTCAGTTTGTATTATGTCTACATATAATTTTCTTTAACTTTTGCAGTTAGCTTGCAGACAATATAAAACCTAAATTATATTCAGATGAACTACTTTTTTCTTTTACAAAAAATGAATTATCAATTTATGTATATTTGTTTCCATGGCTATATACATACCTTTTTTATTCCATGCCACAATATACAAAAAAAGAGTGACCCATATCTTTGACTGCAATTATTCCAAAGTAATAATTTTTAGTGTCACTGGCTCTGTTTACTATACAAATGAGACAATTAATTTAAAATATATGAATAGTCTACAATTTTCAATAATTTATCAGACATTTTGGACTAATATCATACATGTATGGATATATTCTTTAACTGATATTGTATTTATTGTAATTGATATATATTTACATATCTAGAGTAAACTTAAATGTCTATTTCATGATTTTCAATACATTTTCAGGTTACAAAAATGAATCTACTTTTAGTATTTGCAACACGGTCAATTGTATTGATTGTACTTATAAATGGAGCTTGTGGCCTATTTCGGCACTTGGATAAGCACAACGTGTTCACTAGACAAGGTATGTTTAACCGCTTCTCAATACTTTCTCGAGCCTATATATTTATATGCACAATAAATCGATTTCGATGCGAAATAGAATATTAATTACGCAGTCAGTAGGAGAATTTGTGTAACAAATTGGGTGATTTCATAATAAAACATTTATGAGCAACAGATTTTGTCTGCAAAATTGGAACATGGATGTTGGACCAATATGTATACTATATTGAAAGTCATTAATTTTTAATGGAATATTAGCGGCGTAAAGTGTTAAAATTCTGTAGTTTAGTCTTTATTTGATTTTTTGGCAATAACTTCAATGAAGGCGCAGATGTGATAACAGTAAATATATGCATGAAAAGCAAATGATTTTTAATAATTTACATAACATGATTTGGCCTCTACTCTACTACTAGATTTCGTAGAATTGTAGATCTGAGTAACTCGCTCAATAGTCACAGTGTATTACACAACAATGCATATTTCTTGTGTGTTTTGTAAAATTGATTTGACCATATATAGGAAACAATTTGTTTGTATTAATAAATCGATAATTTTTTTAAATGCCAATGTGTGTAATACTCGTATAATTTTTTACTACATTTTAAAAATTGTTTTACCTTAATGTAATTATTTTATGTATCTATATTTGCTATGTAACAAACTATAATAGAAATTATACAAAACAGAAATAGTTTACACTAAAAGTGGATATTTTAACAATTATTTAAAGAAGAAGATAAATGAGATAACTGAATAAATCAATACATTTTAATTAATTTGCTCACAGTTTTGCATACAAAAAGCAGAAGCGTGTTTATCGTTTTCAAGAAAATATATCGACTTGATAAAGAAACCAATTAAGAGAGAGACTACTGATATGGATTTAATTTTTTTTGAAATAAAAGCTACCGAAGGGGTCAAATAAAATTGAACTTTTTGTGTACAGCAAGTCCTGAATAAATATATATTTTATGTATTTCCGTAATAATTTTATTACTGCAATAGGCAGGTCTCCTATCTCAATTTATATATATTTATGCGAATACAGCTGAACTTGATTTGTAAGGCTATTTATGATACTAGATAGATATCATACTGTGATGAGTACTCTGATGTATTTAGGAAGTTCTACTTGTACAGCAAAACAAAACAAATATCTGGACTTTTGCACAAATTGGTTTTTGATAAATATTGTGTTAAAACATATCCCGGCCATATCTAACTTTTATTAAACTAATTGGACCATTTTTTTCGGAGAGATATTTTTAACGTATCCATTAGAAACCATTAGAAAGTATTTTTATGAACATATTTTAGTGGGCAAGCCCTCACACAATCTATCCAGCTTATACCATGACAGTAAATTGGGTGGCATCATTATATGGCCTGATTATAGCAAGGGCTGCCTTTTCTTACGAGTCAGATAAAATAATCTATAAACGCTCAATGACCTGCTGTATACTGCAAATTGTAAAGTAAAATTTGTTTAATTGCCAGTGTACACACTGCCTGATACTGCCGTCGACATGTTACCTGTACAATAAATGTAATGCTCATGTTGAAAACCTTTTCAGAATTATCGGGCAATCAGGCGGCCGTGCAAGAATTCCTTCTTGAGCGTCCTTTCTTTAGTTTGCTTCGAGTGGAATCAAATCGTCTGCTCGTCGGAACAAAGTGAGTTCACAAGCATTAAACAACCTTCCTCCTTCTCGAATTAGACTTTCTTTCGCTGCGTCCAAAAAATAATTAATTAACTGAATAATTAAATAAGAAAAGCCTTTTTATTTTGTATATATAAAGATTTAGTGCTCTGTGTCTGGTTTTGCGACTGGGTTAATTGGGACATTTTTTTCAGACATTATTTCTTTTGAGATAGTGACAGATTTGTTTTCTTTACTTTTTATTGGACACAACGCTTTCTGTAGTGCTTGGCGAATAAATTTAGTTTTAGCCCCAGGGTATTAATTAAATTGGGGATAATTAATTTAATGTTTTACTTTAACTTTTGGGGACAGTTTTAATTATTCCATGATTTACATAACAAACTGCTACAAAAAAGTTTTTACACTATATAAAGTTAAAGAAAGAAGTACAGACTTTTCCAAATATTTAAAATAGAAACATAATTCGTTTTCTGTATTTTTCGATTTTTCTGTAACGAGATGAAAGTATTAAAACATTATTTAATTTGAAATATCTGTTGTATAGTATTGTTTTTATAATTTATTTATTTTTTACTTAATGTTAACATTTTGTAGTCATAGTTTATCTGGGATTTCGTTTTAAATGCAGATTACAATTTTTATTGGAACTTTTGTCATCAGTGTATGCAATATTTAATAAAATTGTTTGAAACTTTATAACCCGTGTATCCAGTTCTTAAGCGATAAGTTCGTTACTATTGTGGTACATGTACACATTTTGTATTCTCGGGCTCTGATATTAAACCTACATCGATCAAGGTGAGGGTTCGATTCACGCTCTTAAGGCCTATGCACACTGAACGCGGCGCACGCGTAAAAAAGTTGAAAAGCATTAAACTTTATGGAGCAATGCACACCGAACGCAGCGCGGCGCGTCGAAAATCAATGATGAAAATTCTCAACTTCACGCGCATCAAAAATCAATATTAACCATGGCTCACTGACTCAGTATACTGTCCTCCTTCTTTTCTGTTTATATGTAG
>JAYRBW010046905.1:0-11374 GCA_036023295.1 Invenusta paracnida
TCAGCTATCCTCTCCACTGTCTCCTGGATCCTGTGCGCTGCCTTACTCTTGTCCTTGTTGCTGACCCAGACAGCCACATCATTCACGTATAAAGACGCGTCAACTCCCACTTGAATTATCTCTTCGAGTGGGTCAATATAAAAGAGGAAAAGAATGGGAGACAAAACCAATTCCTGTGGGAGGCCCTGATGGAGCTGTCTTCTGCTACCCCTAGTCCCATTCGAGCAGGCGCAGGCCTGGCGATTATGGAGGAAAGCATCCAGCCACTGGATGTAATAGAGGGGGACGCCCTTACGGAAGAGAATATGGAGAAGTCTGGCCCTCCAGACCATGTCATAGGCCTTAGAGAAGTCCAGCAATGAGAGGACAGTGCGCTGACGGAGTTGGAAGCCGTCACTGACAGCCTGGGTCAGCCACAAGACCTGATCCTCACAGGATTGGAGCTTCCTGAAGCCCGCCTCCCTGGTGTTGAACCAGCTCTCCCTTTCAGCAAGGTGGTGGAGCCTTCCAGCGATAAACCTTTCCAGGGTTTTTCCCACACAGGACATGAGGAAGACAGGGCGGTAAGAGTCAACCATCCTGGCAGGTTTGCCGATTTTCAGCAGCGGGATAATGGTGGCATTGCGCCAGGCCTGGGGGCAGTAACAGTCCACCCACAATCTGTTAAGGAGGTCAAGAAGCCATCCCATCGCCGATGGCCCCAGATGCTGAATGAATCTGGGGTCAACCCCATCCTCCCCTGCTGCTCCTTTAGCTCGCATCTGCTTAACTACTGCCTCCAACTCGGTCCTATTAAAGGGAACACCACTTTCCTCATCTGCAACCTGGGCCTTAAGGAGCTTCCTGACCTCCCTGTGTTCACGCCGATTTTCCCTAGAGAGGTGGTATCTGCTAACTGCAGCATACTCAGCCATGAAGGCGTTGGCTTTCACCGTGTCCCCGGTGAGAAATTTGTCATGATGGACAAGAGCCACGTTCTTCAGAGTTTGGGAGACTCCGCTATTGAGGGATCTTATGGTCCCCCAAATCGCCGAGAGGTCTGCGTCAGTGTCGATCTCTTTGACATACTCCCTCCACTTCCTTTCTTTCTCAAGGCGAATAACCTGGGTGCACTGGCACGCCGCGATCCACTCAACCCTGTTGTTAGCTAGGTCTCTGCGCAACTGGTTTCTTTCCTTGCAGGCCTCCCTAACCTCCCTACTCATCCAGGGCTTTTTACTACCTGGCCTCCTATGCTTTCCGATGTGTTTCTCAGCCGATTCCTCCAGGGCCGCCATGAAGTGGTTAGTGCACACGTCCAGGCTACCTCCCAGGCCCTCCATTTTGGTACAGCACAATTCCATAGCTTGAGTGAAGGCGGGCCAATCCGCCTTCCCCCAATTCCACCTGAGAATTTGCTCCTCCTCCATTCTTCTGCACTCAATCTCCTGGTTCAGGACACACAGGATGGCCGCATGATCAGAGCCGACTTCAGGGTCAACCGACCACTCCGTCCTTCCTTCCTGCCCACTGGGCCTTCATAATCGACAGATCCGAGGCACCAAGGCCTTCTGTGCCCGGATTCGTCCTAGTAGTGCTACCATCATTGAGGGGGAGCATATTGTTCTCAGCGCACCATTCTTCGATGCTCTGAGAGGGCAGTCCCATCACCACAGATGCCCCATCAACTACAACTACTTGAGGATATGAGATCTGTGGGTGAACAGGCTCACCCTTAGTGGGGCCCGTGCAAGGACCAACAGGGGAGGGCAACCCCCAAAAACTTCTAACAAGGAGGTGGTGAGTGCTGGGCAACATTGTAGCCAGTGGGCTCTTCTCCGCACATTGGGCAGATTGGGTTGGCCGTAGGATCCACAATTCTGGTGTAGGCTGCAAGACTCTGGCAGTGGCCCAATCGAAGTTGGGCAAGCATCACCATCTCTCGGTGTGACCTGAGATCCACCACATGCATACGGGGGAAACAAACATAACAATAATCATACAGGGGAAGGGAGGGCAGAGAACGGGATGAGAAAGAGAAGGGGGGAGAGGAAAAGAAAGCGATTTTGGGCTTATTGAGCCGGTAGACAAGTATGAGCTGCTGGTGGGAGGGGTTGCTGACCAAGATGTTATTGCGCAGAATGGCATGCAAGGCACTCCAGCTCAGGAAGTCCTGATTGTCATCCGTAGCACGGGTAGCCTGGTCCTCAAACTCCAAGGGATCACCATGGCTGGTTGCTCTATTGGCCTCAATGTCGGCCCACTCGTTTCCAATGAGTCCACAGTGGCCTGGGACCCATTGGAGGATGGTAATGCCTGGGAGGTCATCCAACTCCCTTCTAATGCGGCTGATGACATGAGACTCCTTGGCTGTGGGGAAGGGAAGAGCCTTTAACAGGGCCTGGCTGTCCGAGCAAATGACCGTGTTGCCTTGTCTGTCAGGATAGTCCTGGAGCCATCTTCAAGTGGGTATCTACTACCAACAACATAGCTGATGCTATCTCACGCGATCCAAAGGTTTTTACCAATAATTATGTCATCACATCCAAACTCACTAAAGTGTTATATCCTTAATGCCTGTTTTCATAAATGATGTCATAATTCTATTAATAGTTTAAATTTCAAGTCTCGACCAATCAGCTGCCACTTCCAGCGGAAGTGCGTGGCTGAGGGGTATATAAGTACCACACCTCCACCGACTGACCGTTTGTATTTTCATGCATGTTTAATAAAGAAAGAGAGTACCTCTAAGAGGGAAAAAAGCTATTAAACATGAACTATTGTTTATATTGAAAAAACTCTGAAAAGTGGTAGTAAATAAATGCCGGTATTTGGCAAGGCACTCTCTATCCCCTAAGAAATGGGGGTGCCGTAGCACATAAGCAAAATACGAGAGATAGCCTGCTATCTTCTGGTGAAGCTTGAGGCTATGTACTAAATTAATACTATCAATGTGCTTTAAGATCCGAATATGTACTGGGGGAAGAGACAGTGTACTCCTTTTTGTATCATAGATTACCCAACAGTACAGTAGATGGGCCGTCGGCACAAGGATAGACTTACGGTAATTAACTGTGACCCCGGCGGATTCCAGTAAAAAGATGAATAAATCCCAAGTAGCTAGTAACTCCTTAGGAGGCCCTAAGAGTAGGAAGTCATCTATATGACCCCATAAGAATATATCTGGGTGAAGTCTGCGGACTTCCTGTAGGATAGGGTAATCCGCTTAAGCCAAGATCATGGGGGACTATGGTAGCCCCATTGGGAGCCACTTCCACTGGTAATACTTGTGGTTATAAGTAAAGGTAGTTATATACTTAGACTTGTTCGCTAAGGGCACAGTATAGAAAGCTTGTTGGAGGTCCAACTTCACCATTTTAAACTTAGAGGAGACAGGAAAAGCTTCTAGGACCCAAACAGGAGGGGGTAAGAAGACTGAAGCTTTCCTAGTAACAAGCCTAATATGTGAATAGTCTATCACAAGTCTAGATTCGCCCAAGTCCTTGGGAACTAGAAAGGGGGAGGACACATAAGGTCTGTGCCGAGAATGGCGTTCCTCAATAAAATATGACTTAAGTAAATTCTCTATGGTAGAGGTAAGGGAGGGGGTCACCGAGTAGTGAAGCCTAGTGCTAGAACCCTTAAATGCGAATATGGTTGCACCCTTAGTGTAAATATTGAAACTAGTCTTGGACATAGGCAAGGAGCTAGCAAAAAAGACTGGAGAGAACCCTGTGGCCTAATGGAAGCAGGAGGAAGTATCTTACCACCTGAAGCATTGAATTGGATTGACGATGCCCACTCAGCATTGTCCTGTTCATTCACTGAATCATCCAGGGAATCATCATTAGCTGCGTCCACATATTGGTCGGTCTTCTTGCCAGTGTCTGTGGGAGGCTTCTGCAGCGCATCTGCGATTCTGGGTATCTGGACAGGGATGTGGGAGCCGTAGGAAACTGCTGTCGATTCCAGGTCGGTAGATAACTCCGGCCAGGAGACAGTCGAGAGTCGACTGAGGCTAGGGTTGCTGCTCTGTTTGGAGGAGCCAATCATCGATCTGGACCATTAGGTCCAACGTCTTGTTGGATGAGTGTCCTGAGAGCAGGCTTAAACCAGGGAGTGCAGCAAAGGTGCATGTGACCTTAAAGGAGTTGAGTGCCAGGGCGGCCTCGGCCGATGGAAAAGGATGTGGATCCCGTCTTCCGAGTACGTCTTACTGGAGTTGGACAGGTAACCAGGAGATCTGATTTGCATCACAATCTCACCTGAGGACTCGGTGGAGAGTGCTGGCATCTGTTCCCATGTGACGTGAGAAGCGTGAAGAAAAAAAAATTCTGGAGCATGGTATTCCAGATCCGGCATGCTGACTGTTCTGGGAAGCGCAGTCACTGGTAGTGACTCTGGAAGGACTGGAATGAGGTCCAGGTCCACCTTGTGATGGCAGAGATGGCGCCGAGTTTCACGTTCCCAACTGTTATCGCTTGGATGGTCACTAGCAGGTCTGTTGATTCTGGTTCTGGTTGTAGTTCTGGTTTAAGTTCCCTCTGCCGCGGCCCCTTCCCCTTCCCCATCCGCACCCCCTCCCTTGATTAGTCGCCTGGTACTGGGGTTTGATGTCCCCGGAATCGATGTTGAAGACGGTTGTAACATCCGCGACCAACCTAGATCGGGCCAGCGTAAAAGTAGTGAGGGCTGCCACAGTAAGGTACTCCAGGCGCTTGGCAAGGATTGCAAGGATAGCGTTCAGGTTTCTGGCATCAAAGACACATTGTAGAACCTCGATTTCGTAGAGGGAGCATTTCCCCAACCTCTGTTTTCCTTCTTCTGTATCCGCATAATGAAGTGCTGCTCTGATCTTGGCCTCATTGTCAGGTCCCTCAGGAGGATCCTGCATATCCTCTTGGTGGCCCGCACCACCTGGACGAATTGTCGCTTCCATTCGCTCGAGGCGGAGGACCATTTCTTGGAGTGCATTGGTGACTTCTGCCATTTAGGATATCTATTGCCCAATAGTGTCAGCTTCTCTGATGTCATAAAATGCTAAGGGAAAAACATGCAGGCAGTGTGTAAACGGTCTGGCTGACAAGAAACAAAACAGTGGTACAATATGAACAACCAGCTCGGCCCATGTGGTACACCACACACTGCAAGAAAGCATGGGCAGGAGTATCACACAACAAGATAATTTGGCCAACAGTAAATTGTATATCATTGTAAACAAAACAATTACAACATAAAACATGCAACTCTTCACAAAAATCTGATAAAAAATATCAAGCTTTTCCTTTTTCCCACAAAAAATAGCCACCGGCAAGGGGTGCCAGTGGCGAATCGAAATTCGCTCAACTGCATTAAGATAGGCCAAGCTGATAAAGTCGAGCTACGATACAGTCATTCCATCAATGTTAAATTTCATGTTAAGTTCCACTGATTTAGAACTAAACAAACCATAATTTGCACACTGCTTTAAATTGTCTTTGATATATAAATAACAGCTTGTCTTGACATCCATGCCATGATTGATCATAGCAGAAGTGGCTGACTTCTCATAGAACAGAGGAAAGAGTGCACATTGTGACGGAGGGTCTTCTAAAAAAGGGGGGTGGCTAGATTAAAAAAACGGACTTTTTATAATAAAAAAATGTATTAATCATTTTTGATATAATATGTTATACATAATATGACGTAATCCTTAATACAAGAAAAATATTTTAAAAACTATGTAACCAAATATCCAGCCATGAATTTTCACACAGTTTTAATAGCACTGATATACAATATAAACTATATATATATACAGTATAAACAAAAAATATTAAATTGTATGTATTAAAGACAAAAGACTTTGATCCTACATTCGCCGTGAATGCAATGCAACGAAGTGTTTGACAATATTTTCAGTTGAAAGAGGTACATTTCTATGCATGTAGAGAAAGGTATGTGCACACTACAGAAAGGTCTGACAATCTTTCAGTGGGCATAGATGATCGAAGCTAAAGACATTTTTTATATACAACTTTTTAATATACCTACGATTGTTTTAAATACGACATTTTTAATGAAAGACATTTCATTACAACTTATTTATAAACGACTTATACGCTAAGCAACATCGAATAATCGGTAAGGGAATAAGCATCATTCTAAAACTTTGTTAATTATTTCGACCATAAACTTATTGGTAACAACTTACTCTTTTGTAGTCCTATTCGTTGTAGTTTATCTTGCACAAAAGACAAACCAGGTATTGGCCATCTTCCTCAACACCTTCTGTTAAACAGCAAAAATAGCACAGCTTCGATGTCAAATTTAAAGTGAAGTACAACTTCTCAAGTGGACAGGAGCAGTTGAAACTGTCATTTATGTACGCCTTGGAAATTATGTCGTTTTCCAAATGACATACATCCTAAAATATGCATATATTGTATAGTAGTATTGTATACCTAGTAAGAATTCATTACTAATATTAGAACATTTTATTTACTAATTATAGTAAACATATCTGCATTTGAAAGTGTGGCACATTTGATACATGCTACCGTCATTTGCATGTTTTTGCAAAACAAGAAATGCATAATTAAGATATAATAATAGAGAATTACATGTATAACCAATTAATGTGTTAAAAGTTATATATTTTTTTACAAATTGTAAAGAATAAGTTGTATTTATGTGTATAAATAAGCATTATAATTAACTAACAAATCGTATTTTAGAAAATGCCATAATCAATGTTTTTACATAGGTACATATACCTATCTACATAGTATTCTATATGTAGATATTATTACTATTACTACTACTATTACTAAATACTATTGTAATACCTACTAAAATACAACTTATTGAATTAACAGGATTTTAATTATATTTTGTCAGTATATTTAATGTATTCTTGTAAATAAGTAAATATCTGCAAATTGTCGCCATACTCAAATGCAACTGACGTTATTAGTGATTCGAGCTCCCGCTTTTCGTCCAATGTAAGTGGAGTTCTGCTGTAAAGAATACAACATTTACAGCAGCTGTCACACTGGATCTCCACTGACACGTTCTTTGCGAACTGGAGATTCGGACTAAAGGGCATCGTATGCGTCTTTGTTTTGAAGCTGGGCTTTTTCTTAGGTCGTTTGTTTAGTGCTGCTGGGCGTGGATGGTATATGGTAAGTAAACGGCTTTCGGTAGGCCTCTTTAAACTCCATGCAGCCTCGGCTTCCATCCAAACATGGAATCGGATTGGAAATAGGCCTCAGCTTCGCAAAAACGCCCGTAGGAAGGCAAGGTGGACCGCATACACATTGAGAGTCGCCACATTTCTTTATCGTCATTGTATACCGATACAATGTGTAATTTACAATTTAAATAATATAATAAATAATATTACAATTTCATAATAAAATAAATAGCACGAACGCTGTGAAAAGATTTTGAAAAATTATTTAAAAAGTCGATATTTCGGACAAACTTGCCATTGTCACACAATTCACATTTTGAAACAATTTTTTTCGTTACAGCCTATAATAAATAGATTTAACTTTAAATATACCAGAATTATAGGCATGTAATGTCAAAAATT
Source organism: Invenusta paracnida (assembly GCA_036023295.1). Taxonomy (NCBI): domain Eukaryota; kingdom Metazoa; phylum Platyhelminthes; order Proseriata; family Coelogynoporidae; genus Invenusta; species Invenusta paracnida. The sequence continues at coordinate 7,556 of JAYRBW010046905.1, forward strand.
ATGTTACTATATACTGAACAAAATTAATTTAAATATTTTTTGCGTATCTATATCTCTGAAGTGACGATTTGAAGCGTACCTCATTTGCTGGAGACCGTGATACTTTAAATTCTTGGCATTCAATTATTTGGCAGCTATGTAAAATTTTGACAACACTTCGTCGAGGCCCGTTTTAGATGCTGTTAAAACATTAATCTGTTGTAACTACTGTATTGTATAAATATGCTTAATGTATGTTTTGTATTGTAGTCAGTTGATTTTGCTGTTTTATTTTGTAATAAATTATGAATATTTAATGAACATATAGCATTAAATGTTCGTTTAATTCGTTGATACATATCTTGTTACTAAGAAGGTGTAAATAAAGTATATAATATGAAGTCGATTTTATTAAGTAAATCCACAAATGTCGATAATATCTAAAGTTTTATGGTTATTTTCCTATAATTTCAAATAATTGTTTAAATTTTCTTCTCATTTTAGAAATTCGTATATCGATACAGACGGCATATGTAGTAGATTTTACAATAATTAAAATTGTAATCATACCTTATTAATAACTTCTTTTTGTATATACTCACTTAGAAAGAAAGGCATGTTTCTGCAAGAAGTCAGCAATGTGGGTCTCGCAGATCTTTGAGAACGCCTCCAATCAATATCTTCATTTAGAAGTAAAATCGTGTTCTTGAGTTCACGCATTTCCTCTTGGGAAGCCGGGTTTAAAACCTTGACGTTTTTTCCTGAAATAAAGAAATACATAGGTATTTATAAATGTCAGTTGGAAGCGGTCTCTAAGCTGGATAAATTATAATAATTGTTAAATTATATAGGTATTTATCGATACATAAATTTTGTATAAATTAGAAATATAGGGTGATTCTTAATTAATGTAGTTTTTTATTAATTCAAAACAAAAAATGTATTCCAATCAATTTTTTTATTTATATTAAACGATTATATGGCAAATGGTGACATGTTTCAAAGAAAATGTCCTTCACATTCAATAATGAGTTCCAGACCTTTAGTCAACTTGTGGAGAGACTTCAGCATCATGTGTCTCGTAAATATTTGTATCTGAGCCTCTAAAAATGTTTCAAGATCACGTTTTAAAATGAAGTCAAGGCGGTTGCGTACTGATTTGAGCCGAGGGAAAATAGATCTAACGGGTAGATTCGTCATATGTCTAAAATCCAAAATTATTTGTATACATATAAATAAAAATAGCAATTACCATATGAGAACAGACTGTAATCAGGGTTCGTACAATTTGAGAAAGTCGGGAATTTCAAAATATGTTTTCAATGCTTGAAAAAGTCGGGTATTTTACACTTTTCTCTGAAAAGTCTGGAATTTTATACAGTACCAATTATTTACGTGTGTGATTTGCAATATTTATTTAGAGTATAGACAATTTCATGTTATAAAATTTCGTTTGTATAGACTAATATGACTCATTGTCTAGTTAAGCCATTATTATTTATTTTGTTTATGCCCAGCTAATATCAACTTCTTTGTTTGCTTGTAGGTCAATTCTTCTCTCTGGTTAGTGATCTAGTTATAAACTAGGTACTTACTTTGCACCTTTCCTTTGTTTTGATGAGAATATACACAATTAAACAGTTTGTCTTCCAACAACTTCATTTAAGTATATAGTTTGTGTTCACTTTAATTTTAACATCGTTATTGCCAAGTGCTGTAAGCCATTTTACTTGCTATGGGAAAGTGTTATTTTTCTGACACTTTGCTTCTGAAAGATACTTATACAACTTGGCTAACAAGAGACCCAAAAACAAACTAACATGCATATTGTATGTATTGCAAAAAGTCGTTCAACATCTCTAGCATGGGCGAATCAGGTGTACAAAGTCATGGGAAATCTAAAAAAACATGAGCAACTTGCAAAGTATCAATCTACTGCTCAAAAAAAACTTTTTGTACCTCTGCCAACCTCTGTACCATCATCTTCTTCATCAGCTATCTCCTCTACTGCTTCATTGTCAATTGATTCTTTCCTCTCAGACTCATCCATTCAAACTGCTGAACTTCTGCACTGTTTTAATATTATAGTCGCACCACTCATTTAAAGGTACCATATTTCTTCGATTAAGACCCACACTCGAATAAACCCCGCCCTTGATTAAACCCCGCACCCCTACTTAATAGTTTGTAAATATACCCTGCCCTCAATTAAACCAAGCACCCCTACTTAATAGTTTGTAAATATACCCCGCCCTTGATTAAACCCCGCACCCCTACTTAATAGTTTGTAAATAAACCCCGCACCCCTACTTAATAGTTTGTAAATAAACCCCGCCATCGAATAATCCCTGCATCTTTTTGTTTTGTAAAGCTGGAGTAAGCTGCACAAGCTAAATCGATGCACGTCAGATAATCTCTACAGTAGTGTACAAATGTACACGATGTACATAATGTAATACCTACCTACATATCATACATGTATGAAAAGAAATGAAATAAAATCTATTTTTCCTGAGAACATAAATAGACTCTGCCCTCGAATAAACCCTGCACATGAGAGTGGGTCTTCTTAAATAAACCCTGCGGGTCTTATTCAAAGAAATACGGTAGTGAAAACAGTGCTAATTTGTATCGGAAAATGTTTCCTGATTCTGATATTGCTAAGAAGTTGGCATGTGGTGAAAAGAAGGCATCCTACATAACTGTTTTTTGGAATTTCACTGTACGTGAAGTCGGTACAATTAAAAGTGGTAAAGAAGGTGTCACACTATATAATCTTATTCAATGAAAGTTTGAACAATCCTCTACATTGACATTTTCTTGCGCTTTTGGTCAGCAGACACTGTAAAAACGTTTTACTTCAATTACTTTTTTCTGGGCCATGCCCCTTCCACGGCATTAGTTGACCATCTTCGAGATACTTGCATTTAAGTTGGTTTTAATGGAATTCTGCAAATTTCAATGGACTAGGTTAGAGGAAACCGAGGTTCTAGTCCCTGCCCACAGCCCTATCGAAATAAATATAATATAGGTTTACCCCTAGACTAAAAAAAGCACCTATATTACAGCTACTTACAAATAACATATCCTTGTTTATAAAACAACAGACATGCACATAATGTTTGTAAATTTCAATTTGTATACTTTTAATTGTAATACATGTAAATTTAGCATTTTAATATATTCTGGGAAAATATTTGAAAAATTTAGGAAAATGTCGGCAATTTGGGTTGGAAAATTGTGTACGAACCCTGCAGACAGAAGATGTAACCTGAATCACAATGATATCTTTAATATGTTTACAAAAGGGAAGTTCATGGCACAACTGCAAAAGAAACACTGTCTACATACATATACCTCAATATAGAGATCGGAACAGGGAGGAAGTGAAATCTTTGATTATATATATCAGCAAGTCAAAATAATGTTATTTTGTTTAAAATATATAGATTCTATAATTTAATATAATATAGGATTATATAAAATTAATTATGGATTTTTAATATTATTATATGCAGTTGTATTAAAAGCAGATTGGAAAAATCACTGGCAAAAAGCTTTGCTTGACACTATTAGCAATGTGTTATATCAGGGTGTCGACTCTCATGCAAAACCTGCAAAAGTCATGCAAAACGAAGATACCTGCAAAAAGTCATGCAAAGTGATAAAATCTGTAAAAATCGCATAAAAAGTCATGTAGAACTACATTAGTCGAAATTTATTTTGTATGTTATACATTGTCATTTCAATATATTTTTATTTAAGAATTTATTATGATGATTTATATTCCAGAATTTTTATGTACATTAGTGTAGCTTGCATTTTATTACTTTATCTACT
>JAYRBW010046916.1:0-11373 GCA_036023295.1 Invenusta paracnida
TCGACTGTAGTAATCTTTTCCTCAATCTTATAGGTTAATGCAAATCTGTGCGACCGCTCGTGTGTTTCCTCTTTACCAAGTATGAGATAGTGTTTCGGATCAGGGTCCATCACACCCAAAGCGGCATCATACGTAACTAAAATGCGAGCCTTTTGAGCGCAAGCAATTTGGATACAAAATAAATAAAGGTGACTGTAAAAGAGACAACACCATCTTCATAGTAATAGTCCTTAGGACCGACAGTTCTCTCCATGAATCCCAATACAAATGACGTATAGGGATCCATGTTAATACTCTTCACATTAGGATTTAATTTTATAATGGACAATTTCCGTTCGACTCTATTATAGGCAAGAATAAAGTCTTCATGTTTCAAAATGGATGATAACCCTACTTTTGGATCTATATTACATATAACTGAGGGTCAACTGCCTGTACCAACGCTACTTGTAATCATTTTCTCAGAGGGAGGGCATATTACTGGAATGGTCTTTTCTGTCTTAGCCTCACATATATGTATCTGTTCTCCCTTGTCGATTGTTTTAATAGCATTAACAAAGGACATCTCAACCAGTCCAACCTCCCACTGGACTCATACACATTGCTCGGAAGCACAATATAGAAGCCGTCGCTTTTATTAATATGGGACATCGAGCGTAAGGTATCCAAGTGTGTTTGCCACGAATATAACCTCTCCACTGTACTAAAGCCTGTTTATATGCACCACTACAACGTGTACGGATAACCTTATCTATAAGATGGATATCATCATGTGCGCCAACTCTCTGCATCTCTTGCTCATAAAAACCTCCCTCAATTATAGCACCGGCTAGAGACCTCAATATATAGATGACGGAGGTGTACATAGTGTTGACTGCGTGCACTATGAACTCTTCCTCACTCCAGTTGGGGACGTACCCCTTTTCAAAGGTGGCTTTGTGACTGGATATACACACACGTTCGCTTCATTCTCGTGAATTACTGCACTTGGCGCACTGCCAAGTATACGATGATAATTTGTATTATAGGCAGTGAGAATTTGAGGCAGTAGTGATAGCCATTCATAATTTCCTTGTTTTGTAAATGCGCGTCACATTCAACTTTTCAAGCTTCTGTTAAACCTCTCAACCAGTGCACTTCTGTCTGGTGACTTTATACTAAACAATTCTATGCCATGTGTCTGACTGAGATAATTACGTACCAGTCTATTTCAAACTCCAAGCCTTGATCTGTCTGCAGAAGCCGAGGTACAAGATCCAAAATTGACTTGAATAGTGTTTTGAATAGTGCAAAAAGGGTCGATGCTCGTTTATCCTTTAATGGTATACCTCACGCATAACGAGAAAATACATCAATCACTGAAAGTAGGTAGCGGTGTCCCTTGTTTACTCGGGCATAATTTTGCATTTCAACTAAATCAGCCTGCCATTGCATATCCATTTTCCTCACCATATATTGACTATGTGGTATCTCGGTTTGTGAAGATTGTCTGCCCACTGTGTCTCCAACCACGCGATCACTTGTTTTCTCGGCAGCTTGCATGCTTTCACCAATGCCTCTACACCGCCGTATGAGCTCGGTAGGGATGCGTTGTAATACAGGGGGTGTAGCACAGCATGTGTTGTTGCATTCGACATCAACTGAGGGATTTCATGGATCCATTTGTCTCACCATCTACCAAGACTTTATTACACCAAAATAATGGATTCATCTACCTTTATACATATGTCAGGATTTTCCGCTTCCTGTTTATGCAATATTCTCAAAGTTGTTAGTTAGTCGTATGTTGACTTCGTGTTCTTTTTGACAGTGCTCTTGGCCTCATCACCATCATAAGTTAGATTGCGTCCTACTATCGAAGGTAATTTTGTTTCTGCATACTTGTCCATTATAACCTTAAATTTATTCCACCCGGTAGGATATAGGGTATTTGTTCTATCACTTAGAGCTGCATAGTAGAGCAAGTCAATAATAAATGCATTAGCAAGGGGGGACTACGACTCAGACAACTGAACTTGGCCTTCACTATCCCATGTCATACCAATAGCAATGAGTTTCTTTAGAATACCACTAGCGCGCGCTCGCATCTGGATCGATAGAGAATTTATCAATACTACTCTGTACTATTGAGAGAGGTAATGGTGGTGGGGAGTTTTCAACATGTTATTTAGTCTTTTCCACAACACCTCTTTTCCATTCCTCCTCCAGTTTGTGAGCGTAAATCTTTTTTACCTAATCAATAGGTAGAGCGGACTCATCTACACAGAAGGTTTCGAGTTCTTCATCAAGCAAGTGTATTCAGTATCGCTTATCATAGTCACTTGACGATTGTCATCTGCTTTAGGCATTATTTATTCAATAGTTTCTTTATACCCAAACCAACTCCACTCGATACAGTGTCTGCAAGTGCAGCCTTACCGGCTAGCGCAAGAAGGGGGAGAATGACAGGAAACAGGCCTCCACTCTGATTACTGCCAAATGTGCGTTGTATATATGTAGTTAACCGCCTTTGGTTGGTTTAATGTTACCTTTATTATTTTTATGAAGTATGTGACTGACACAGCTATTAACAAAGTGGCGGATTTTTTCCTTGGGTCTAATCACATGTGTTTGCGTCCTCCTGTTTAGCTTAATTCGTTGAGAACCCTTGTTTTTATATCCTTCATTATATTGTACAATAGTGCGAAGATATTTGTAAATTGACTGCTCTTTGCCTTTGTAATAAGTTTTCTACGTTTCTTAATATCGCCTCCAGCGGTGACAAGTTCACATAAAAAATGTTGCGTAGTCTTCATTCATGTTTACAGGTTATATTATGACTTGCGTTCTCTTCCTCCACTGTTTATAGATAATGCTATGGATGACTTTGGTAGTATGTAAGCGCGTTATGGGGATTCATCAGGCAGTAGCATGTTCTTACACGTAAAACCTCTGAAGTTTGTTGATGAAGATCTAGAAATAGATAAGAGTGCGGGCGTATGTTGACAGAGTCCCAATAGGCACTAGTTAGAAATGTTTTATTGCCGGGGTACATTTTTCTACCTAGAAAGTCGATGTAGCTTGCATCTCGGGGTGACATGAAAAGTACGATGTACTGGCTATTGAGTGAACGAGTACGGTTTTCGTTGGCTCCACAGTAAACATGTTGTGTGATTGTGATTAAAGTGCATGGACGGTGATACACAAGACGTGTAAATAGGTTACTGACTGATTTTGAGTTTTCGCTTCATACATCAAGTCATCAAGTATAACCACCATATCAAAGGTATCTGGTAAGGCGGTTTCATATACTTTTTCATTATCAATCTTGGGTATATACTCGCTTCCAGTAAACCAATACACATTGTGTGGGGTATGACAAACAGTATGTTTCGGTTCTTAATCAATTTCTCAACAAAGGTAGATTTGCCAGCCTGACTTGGCCCGGTAACCATCATATCTGAGCGATGCTTTAGCTGTGCGTTCAACATTCCGCCTATCATACATGACATCTGTCTGCACTAACACACACATGTTTATGGACCAATGAGCGATCGTTGGTCTCCACCAGGTACTATATAAAGACTCACTGCTGTGGGTTTTGTTATTCTCTTATCATGTCTTCTAGCTGACGGTCGTAAACGATGGTGCGCACTCGAATTGCGAAATCGTACTCAATCTGCTCCGAGGTTCCACATTTGTCTCAAGACAAACTGCAAAGATCGGACGGACACCTGCAATCCCTACTCAACCGAGGCCATGATGACCCATAGGCATGCAAGCTGCCATGGTGACAAAGTACAAAATCATAGATCGCAGGCGTTCGATGCCATTAAAATTGCGGTCGACAATGGGAGAAGAGGATGGGAATTCAAAGAGAAAATTTGCCTCCAAATTGAGACGATGGAGCTTGTGCCGCCGGTACTGACAAACCTGTCTGCAACCCCATCTCTAATCGCCAACCTATCACCTGCGCAAACAGTCTGCTCTATGCCTCTTCACGGCCGGCTCCCAACCCATCACCTGTGATTCCTTACTGAGCCGCAGACCGCCGGCTGTATGCCTCTTCCTTCTCCGGTTCTGACTGATCAGGTATGTGACGTGGACTCTCCCACTTTCACAGGACATCCCATCGGACCTCTCTTGTGACTTTTAGTTTGACTTTTATGGAGTACACCATTGTAATTATTGCACAGCTTTCTCCCCTTTGTCCCTGCTTTTGCTTTTAATATTGTATTTTATGAAAATAAAAATTCTGTGACTATTGATGATGATGTATTATTTCCTACCTTATCAGATCCGTATGGTTATTAATTAAGTAATCCATAAATTCACTATTAGACGATAAGGAAGTCGAGTGCATATTGACTTTATAATAGTTTATATCGAGTCATGTTTAAAGATTATATGGTAAACAGGTATGATATCAAACTAATTCATAAGTATCCATTAGAGCAGAGTGTGTGCCTGCATTCAACTTGGCAGCAATCGTGCGTGGATCTCCTTTCTTCGCGAATAGAGTAGGCTGTTGTGGGCGTTACAAGGATTTTATCTGTCCATATAGGGAAGTAATTGGAATTTTTAACTGTTTCATTCCAATAATACTTTCATGGTAATGTTGTCCGGCTCGGTTTCTCCAAATAGGAAATGTATGGTTATGATATTCAAACTGAGAATACATTATCCGTCGTAAAAATTGCTCATTATCACTAAACGATGTGCTCTCTCCATCATTTCCAATGATTAGAGTGTGTTTGTGAGTATCTAAAAATTCTCTAACTTCATGAGAGAGCAACTCCTTCCTTTTGAATCCATGATTTCTTAAAAGTTTAGATTTATTAATGGGAAAAATTCCTTGTCCATTTAAACTGGTTGATATCATATGGCATAGCATATAATACAGCCACTTTATGTACGTGCCTGTTCTTATCTACCTTAATCAATGCAACTTCAAGAAAAGTCATTATATGTTCCCTCAATGTCCATATATACAACACTAACTGAGGATGTAAAACACTTTCTGTTTATACAAGTCTTCATGGTGTCAATTTAGATATCTTTAGAGCAATTGACACAACCGGCAGGTAACAGAGCGAAGTGCAGAATGATTCATGCCATTATGCGCCGCTTTTTATATACTATTGATGAATTTTGATAGGACAGGAAGACTGCGGGGGCGGAGGGGGGTGATGGGGAAACGCATCTATCATACTACTATCATTAATGTCAACCTTATTCTATTTTAATGTGTTATATGCAGAAAGGAGGAAATACAAATAGTAAATATAAAATATAACACAAAGAAGACTGTTAAACATCAACATTATGAACGTTTATATATTATATTTAAGATAACATGAATGTCATAACTTATATAGCTAGGTTTGGAACATTTATATAATTTTATTAAATTACACTATTATCCATCGTATTTGTACCTGCAGATTAAGTATATTCCTAACTGTAAAATGCCATGTGCTGCAAAATATATTGCACACGCAATTGTCGGTTAATTGATATTTTTTTCTTATTTACACTAACTGCTCCAATATAAACAGTTTTTTACCTTAAAATGTGTTTATATATTAAAATCAGTTAATATAGTATTCTTAAAAATAACGAAGTGTAACATGGAATACTGGTATGTTTTAAATAATATATTGCATAATTGCAAACATAGCGTGCATTTTACAATTAATGATATTATTTTATGTTATATTACCTGCATATGAATTGAAAATATAATATAATATTCAATCATTTAAATATTAAGAATGAATACATTAGTGATGACATTTTATTTAATTTAGTTAATATCAAATGACAATGTTTATAATAAGTAAAAATACATCTAAAGTAGCTATTATACACACATACATAAATATTATGTATATATTAGAGTGCGGAACAAAAGTATACATGTTAGTGATGTTAATAAATGTAAGCACAATATGTAAATATTATTCTGAACATAATATACGCAAACGTTGAATTTTCTATAATATTTATAGTCTAATATACACAGTTGTGTCACATGTATGCGTATGTGTTAAGTGTCATCCATGGAACTTTTTGAATACAAAAAGATCTGTCTAGTATTGACTGAATTTGGCACAATTCCAATGTTATAGCACGCACATGTGTCAACAAGGTTTCTAAACATAACAACGGTGTTTGTTGTCCGCAATATGATGAGGCAATATCATCAGTCAATTTATTTATATAGAGTTTGAAAACAAAATAGTGTATTAGGCCTAAATGTATTGTTTACTTTATCCGTAAAACTCAATATCGTTTAATATTTGTAACACAAATTATTATTTTGCATCTAACTGTGATAACTGTTGTATCGAGAGCAAACAGTGATAATATTAAAATATGTTATATTTACGTCTTGCCTTACTTATTCTTAAGCACTGCCAGCTTTGAATAATTATATTGTATAAGTTATTTACAACGAAATGGCTAAGGAATTGCATGCATGCTAGCCACATTCCAAAATTGGACAAGTTTATAGGTCTGATGTTATGTTCTGATTTGGTTCAAACATGTATGCCGTTCAAACGTTGTTCCTTTTTATATTTCATTGGTATATAGCAGTAACATAGGTACAATGAAGGTTTGTGAGCAACATATTTAAATTTCGAGGAGGTAGTGAAAAAGGATTTTAAATCTTTACTTCTAAAATTCATTCCGAATATGAAAGAATAAAAATATTCGAAACAGTTACAGCATTATAAAAAATTGAAAGTCAATATAAACGACAGAAACGTTTTTTTTAATAATATTCTTCATCACTGAAGAGGCACAGTGTCAGAATTCTTCTCTGATAATATGCAATTCTGTGAATGATAAATAAATGTTTTTAACGCAAACGGTGATTAAATGAAATACTGAGCTGGAATTAAATTGTGCAAGCATGCTTTTACTTGACGATAAAGGCAAAATAAAGAAAAAACAGTATCGTTTTCTGTGCACCAACAAACATTCTTGAAAGTAGATTCTGACAAAAGAATATCAACCAAAATTGTTGCAAATTTTTTCACAAGAGTATAAATTATACAAAAGCGAATTCGTAGTGAAACATTCCCCCCTTGCTACCGATTCTTCTTCTTATTAAATTGGTCGCAATCTATGCGAAAAAATATTCCCGGATGTTTTTCAAGAAGCATTTTCCTAAGCCGTATTTTAAAGTAAACATAATCAATATTTTAAATATCCAAAACACGCCGAGCCTATACAAAAAATAAAATAAATGTTTCCAAGAAGATTTGCTGTTTGAACAGTTTTCATTTTAGCAGTAGTATGCTTCAAAGGATAAGGGTGTTTACATTGCAAACATTCATTTATGTATTTAACAATTTATATCCTGAATACTTTGTGAAAGTAATTAGTTAAGACAATAGAAAGTTCTTTCTCATTTGATTTTTCCGCAATAACAGCTTTAGTGCTTCTCCGAATAATTATTTTGCTATATACTTTGTGCTTTTACTATTACATTGTGAACATTATTACCCAATTAGTTCATTGATTTGATTACTCAGAAAGCCGAGAGCAATATGTTTGAATTATTGTCCCCACTGCCTGTAATGATTTAAAGCATTATCAACTGTTCGAAACACCTCTTATACGCAGGATATCCTACACGAAGATACAAAGTTTTGTAATTTTCAAAATTAAAGTATGCCGTCTAGTGTAATTAGACGTAATCTATGAAGGCACAAAAAGCTACATGAAACCCACAGCTAACATTAATCGTCACCCAACAATACGTCGAAACACAACAATTTTGCACAAACACATCTCTTGAACCGATTCATACTACATTGCACATTATCACCAGAATTTAAAGAAGTTATACTCGCCGCTTATAAGGAATATTTCACTGTGTGTATATTCCCAGAATTTTCAAATACCTGTGGGGGAGGATTGTATGCTACAATATTTTTAGAATTTAAATAATCTTATCGAGCAGACACAAAAGTGGTTTACATTCGGGAACATCCCGTTTATTGGGGGATGTTTTGCAGTAAAATTATCAATCTGTTAGATGTTATACCTGTGGGTAACCATTTACTGAAGATTGGAACAATTTGTTTCAAACCCGCTGGACTGGTCTTTATTGAGGAGTTCCTCATTCTCAGTTATATAATTTACAGCATTATAATAAATTGAAAGTATACATCAGAACCTACGCGACAGAAACGTTTATCTTCCACATCACTGAAGAGGCACAGTGTCAGAACTCTTCTCTGATAATCTGGAAATGTGTGAGCTATAAATAAGTGTTTTTAGCGCAAACGGTGATAGGATGAAAATAATCAGCTGACATTAAATTGTGACTTCCATGCAGCATGCATTTACTTGACGATAAAGGCGAAATAAAGAAAAAACACTATCGTTTTCTGTGCACCAACAAACATTCTTGAAAGGGAGATTCCGACAAAAAATATCAACCAACAGTGTTGTCGAAAGCCAAAAGCAATGTATTTGCATTATTGCACCCACTTCCTGCAATGATTTACTGCATTTCCAATTGTGATAAAGTTCAAAGACGTCTGCGAAGGACATCCTACGCGAAGATACAAATTCCTCAGTTAAGCAATTCTCAAAATTGAAGTATGCCATCTCAACCAGACGTTATCTATCAAGGCACATAATTATACTTGGAACACACAGCTAACATTAATCGTCAACCAGCAATACGTGGAAACCAAGCAATTTTGCACAAAACATCTCTTGTTCCGATTCATACTACATTGCACATTATCACCAGAATTTATGGAAGTTATACTCGCCGCTTATAAGGAATGTTTCCCTCTGTTTCTGTTCCCAGAATTGTTAAATACTTTATACAAAGAATATATTGGGGAGAATTGTATGCCTCTATTTTTTAAATTTAAATGAATATTCAAAACAGAAAAATGATTAAATACGGAAAATCAATCTAAGTAGTAGATAGGTGGAGCACGAACTTACCCCTCCCCTCCTCTCGTACAATCAGAATCGAGCAGAAGCCAGCCAATGCGATGGATGTAACAGTTTAAAAGAAACGTTCGTGGCTTAATTTATATTTAATATTTTAATTAAACGTGGTTTTTTTGTATATTTAAACAAAACTCTTTACGCCAAATTCAAATTGAAATGTGCATGGGATTAAGTGGCGCCAAATTCAAATTATTAAATACGCGGGAATATTTTAATTAAACGGGGTCTTTTGTTTATTTAAACAAAACTCTTCGCACCAAATTCAAATTTAAAAGTGCGTGGGATTATGTGGCCCAAATTCAAATTATTAAATACGCGGGAATAGTTTAATTGTTTGTTTGACTATTTAAACAAAACTCTTTGCGTCAAACTCTAATTTAAAAGTGCGTGGGATTATGTGGCGCCAAATTCAAATTATTAAATACGCAGGAATATTTTATTTAAACGAGGTCTTTTTGTCTATTTAAACAAAACTCTTTGCGCCAAATTCAATTTATTAAATACGCGGAAATATTTTAATTAAACGGGAAATATGTAATAGTATTAAATCGTATTTAAGTGGAAAACTTACTGGAACACCCATATTTATTACTTTTCTATTAATCAGAAGCAAACCATAATCACGGAACAATTATACATAGGTTACATAAATACTACTTTTCTAAATTTCAATTGTATAGCTATACATAACTGTATTTTGAGAAAATGAATAAATTGCTAAATAATATAAATAAACTATTAAATGATTCCCTATTTCAATGCTAAAATACGCTAAACTCCTAAATTATTTCTAACTATCAAGAAAGTTAGACTGAATGGCATACAGAGATTGCTGCTGAATGCACACATAAGCTACCGCTATGAGAAGACCCCCAATGCAAAATTCCTGGATTGTATGAAGGCTGCTGTAGCTTTGCTTTGCTTTGCTTTGCTTTGAGAGGTACTGGCGTCACACGTGGTTGCCCGCGCGGAAAAACGCCACCACTTGGCCCGGCTGAGACATAAGTACCGACATGTCAATGTTGGGGCCACCAAAAATAAGAATGCGGCGGTTGGACAGAGCTGGGCAGTCCATAAGCCAATGCTCTACAGTTTCCGGGGCTGAGGAGCAATTGGGGCAGATGGGGTCCTCTCCAGGGCGGATAAGAGCTCTGTAAGCCGCGAAGTGAAGGGAGTGCCCGGACCGGATTTGAGCAAGGAGCACTTCATCCTTCCTGTCCAGCTTGATCTTAGCCTTTTTCCCACTTCCGTACACAATCTTTACTCGAGGGTTCATAGGTTCAGGGTCGGTGATTTTGCGGTTGATGACGGATACCGCCGTTGCCCAACTGATGTTGTCATTGAACTCGCCAGGAGTTTCAATGGCACTTTTGGCGGCCTGGTCCGCGAGTTCATTTCCAGGGAGGTTGCAGTGGCCAGGTACCCATTGTAGGAGCAGGGTCCTGGTGCTGCTGGCGAGTTTTTCTTGGATTTCATTCAATGTGGAGTTGGTAAAATTGTTGTGCTTCAATCCACTTAGTGTGGCCATTCTGTCCGAGCAAATACGTATTTTTGCTGTATTATTAAAATATAGTACAGTATTAAGCTGCTGTAGCTGAGCTTACTGGCAAACCTGCTGAACCTGGAGATAGAGCTGCTAGGGTTCAACCACCTCCATTGGCTCAGCCTCACAGCATTAGACAAATTCCAGACAACAAGCAGAGACAATGCAGGATGTGCTACAAACGTAACAAAAGAGAAAGGACACCAGGTATGAATGCCAAAATTGTGCAGGTAATCCTGCTATCTGTGTGGCCTGTTTTGGCGAATGGCACACATTAATTGAAACTTTAACATTTATGTTATTGACATTTATATTATCACTTGTTAGAATCAAACATTGTTCAAAATAAATTTATATTTGAAATTTCCAGTTTTTAAGATTATTTTAGGAATTCAGACGGCAGGGGGAAAAACGGGTTGGAAGGGGATAATGTATGCTAAGAGTTCTCTACCGGTATGCTAAACTCCTAAATGATTCCATAAGTACCATAAGTAAAAATAACAAGTTTATCCTTAGAAATAGGTATATTCTGTTATAACAAGCAGGATATCTCAGTATAACAGTTAACATTTACATATCAATAAATGTATCTGGGCATCAGCATAGTTAAAACATTCGATTAAATCCATGAGTCATCTCCATCGTCTCCAAATAAACGTCTATTGAATGGTGTGGGTTGATATACTTTTGGTACTGGTGCTTGTGGTGTTGACACATGCCTGTCCGGCGGCGATGGGTGTTGCTCCGAGGATTCTGGTGGCGTACTTGGCATTACCTGCTTGTCGACCCTCACAATATATTGTGGTACATTCATGAGGCGTAGATCATTCTCAAATTGGAGCCAGCCATTTGGTGGAGCTTTC
>JAYRBW010046927.1:0-11373 GCA_036023295.1 Invenusta paracnida
TATTTTCTATGATAAAAACTATTTACTGAGGAAATATACCTATATTTAATAAGATAGACAAAATATATTGCTTTGTATCTACTATATAAATAATATTTAAGTTACCATTTTTGGAATTAATATTAAATAGTTACATTATATTAATTCGATCCGATAATATATAAACAAAAATTGTTTTTTGTTTTGTTGCTAATTTCTTATTTTTAGTTTTCTTACTTCAAATATATTAAAAACTAATATTAATAAAAGCTACTGCAAAATTCAGTCAATTTATAAGGATGTAGGTATAACATCCAACTTTAAAACAACTTACGCAATATCACATATTATGTACATATTAAGTACTGCAATTATAAGTACACATATTATGTACATATAATTTATGTTATGTATTGTAAGTCATTATAATTCATTTTTAGTATTGTGAGTCAATTATAATTAATTGTTCGTATTGTAAGTCAATTATAATTAATTATAAGTATTGTAAGTACTTAAAGTCACTTAAAATTTATGGTAAGTCCCGATTCACTGGGTAGTGCCAGTTCTTAAAAAAATGGCTCCAATTTCCCACTATAGGATAGACTGTTATCGGTTTCTGTACGATATAGATATTTAAGCAGAGGTTTCATATTTGTAAAGTGATCATTTTCCTCCGAGTCGGATTCACCCAGTCCCTCATCACTGCTGCTGCTCTCCATTTTTTAGTTTCCCTCTACCCTGCTAACTGTTCATATTTATGGCCTATCGTGCGCTCTCCCCTATATGTTTACAAGTCAGAGAGAAACAAGACAGATGTTGATGTGATCAAACTCATTTTATTAATACATCAGTAGTATAGTAGTGGTACAATAAAGTCCCCAATTTACCATAGGGATTAGTGTCGTCTAACAAACAGTCTAATAATAAAGTCACTATTACTATTACGAGCAAGTGTTTGTACAATCGCAGTCATAGGCAGCTTATATACAAGTCTTATATAAGTAGCTAGTACAAACAATAGCCACCACATAGTGTTGTTAGAGGACCCTTGAATAAAAGTAGAGTTAAATGTCCACCCACGATAGCACTGTTTATTTAGCCAAAGTTGCACAAGAGGTGTATACAGCTGTCCAAAGGAATCAAATACCTCCCCACGTCCATGGGGGGAGAAGAACACAGGCAATCCAATGTTGACCGGGGAGATGTCTGTATCAGTATTGACAATGATGACGGCCTTATCCGGCTTCCTGAGTCCATCAGGGAGACGATTTACCGGTAAATACCCAGAAAGTTTTTGTCCAAACGGTAGTGTAGACTCACAAAGCAAAGCAGTTGATCTGTATAGAGCATCCTAGTGAAAGAGTTAGCCCTTAAAGTCCATAAGCACTTGACGCTGACATGTGATTTCCACATATATATCGAAAACGGCAATAATAACCACGTTTATAGACTCGGTAAGAGCCTTGCCAAACTTGAGCTCCATTCGAAGATTCAAAAATACCATAAAATGTTTAAAATGCGGTCGCACTGTCAATTTAAATGTTCTATTGACAGTGCGGTAATCTTTTATTCAAAAATTTAAATATATTTTAGCGGAGTAAATAATTATATTATCTTAACGATTTAAAGTGTAAATGGTAATTTTATGTTAATCATTATATTATTTTATGTTACCATTAATTTAATGATTAAAAGTGCAATTTTATTGTTTTACTCCGTAGTTGAATTTACAAAGGCGCAAATTTCGGTAGTTGAATTTAAAATGTCTCTCCATCGTATTCGAGAAATATCTGTTTCCACCATTGAAGAAGCGGAAGAAATAATCAACAACGTATGTCAATCGCTGTTTTTTCCGATCAAGAAGACAACAAAGGAAACGGTTAATAATTTTAACAGGAAAACAGTGAAGTAAGTTGGGCGCTATTGTTGTTTCGCACCGGGTAGAATTTTAAAAATTTTCACCGATTTTAAACTTTCAAAATAAGGTCTCATATTATTTGAATATGGTCTTTTTAACGGCACCTCATTTAAACACCATTAAAAATTATAATCACGTATATTGTTTCGCATATTAGATTTAATTAATTTCTAGCACGCAGCCAGTTGAATGAATATAAAAATTAAAAATAACAACAATTATTTTTAGTAAATAAATATGTAATAATACGCTAAACAACTCATTGAATATTAGCAACGGTTTTATTCGCAATATATCCTGCATAATACCCCTATTTATCGCTATTGTTGTATCGCACCGCATAATCTAATTTTTTATTTTATCTATTTTTAGTGAAGAAAGTAAGATAACTGGCGTGCCATCAGAAAATGTCTACTCTCAAAGATGGGTTTGCAAACACTTTGGTGTTAGACGTGACAGATCAGCCTCAATCAGAAAACACCAGAAATGTTTGGCACTTGGATGTCCCTTTTATATTTATATAACACTGGACAAGAAGTCAAAGCTTTATAAGGTAAGTTAAAAAATTAATAATTTGTTTTTTTATAAAATAGCAATGACAATTACTTTTATATATTTTCTGAGACTTGGGATGTACTTTTACCATATTAGGTATGTTAAAATATAAATGCTTAATTTCAATAGCAATAACATATTAAGGCACATGTATTTATTTAATACAATTACCGATTATTAATTATTTTACATGATATCTCCATTCAGTGTACAAAATTGGTCGACAATCATAACCATGATTGTCATCAAGACGATTATCAACTCTATGCAACAGTGCGACGGCCAAACAAAGATTTGAAAGAAAAGGCGGAGACAATGCTATCTTGTGGTGCGAATCCAACTTTGGTTGCCAATATGCTTCATGGAAATTCCTCAACCGTGAAGCCTAAAGATGTCCATAATTTGAAGCAGTCATTGCTTAAAAATGGTACTTTAACATTTACTATTACAGTAGAATTTGCTAATAAGGCTTTTCAATAAAAATTGACCTTGATCTGTATAAATAAAAACATGAGTAGAGATATAGGAGCTTGAGACTGAGTAAAAGGTATTATTTACACAATGTTGAATTTATATTAACTAATTAACAATTGTCAAAAAACAAATTGTTGTGTAACAAGTGTAGAGTGGTTTGCGTTTCATAAAAAAATGGATATAATTAGGGAGATATTCTAAAAGAACAATGCTCAATTGTAGATGATTACGAAAAAGCTAAGAATATTTAGAGAAAATATGTGCTTACACTCTAATAATCAGATCTGATAAAGCTATTTTGCTACTTTATACATATCTTAAACCGTATACAAAAAGTTCTGTGTATTTAACAAATAAATAGCAGTTATTATTCCTATTGGGCTTATAAATTTATAGCTTTATGATACATATTAAATATGAGCCAGTAATCTCATCATCTTTATAATTCATTACAGGAAATGGTATGGATGGTCTTACAGCAATGCTGTCCCAACCCAATGTGGAATACAAAATCTTTTCTGAATCTGGAACTGTGCAAGCAGTTGTCTACACAACGAGGGACATGATCTCATTAATGAGGAAATACTCGGATGTTCTGTTGTTGGATGGAACCTATAAGGTTGGTTTTATGCATTATTGTACTACACATATTTGTACAGTTAACTACTACAATATTTGATAATTAAATATTGACATTGTTATTAACCTTAAATGCTTGCAGAAAGCATTCCTTGTAACCGTACTTATTACGGTACTTGTTACTTTTACATTTTATTTTAATATAAACACTTCTCCATGCGTTATTTTTTCGTCCTGCGAATTCGTCCTATTTTTTAAACAAAACCCAGCGGCAAAATTGAATATATTCAATCATACGACATATTTAAATTATGATTGAAGCAAAAATTGAATAAGATTGAATAAAAACGGTTAATTTTATTATAATTTTCCTATTATTATTACTCAGGTCAACAACTTGAGAATGCCACTCTACACAGTTGCAGTGATAGACTGTGATGGAATTGGCCAAGCTGCTGCACATTGTATATTGCTCAAAGAAACAGAAGAGCAGATAGGCCTGTTTCTGGAAACGGTTTGTTTGTGGATGGAGAAGCAATTAGTAAAGACTGTTTTACTGGACAAAGACTTTTCTGAGATCAATGCGGTCAAGGCGGTGTTTCCCGATGCCGCGGTTCTTCTGTGTCGCTTCCATGTCATGAAGGCATTTGTTGAGGCCATCAAAAAGCACTTCACTGATAAAGATGAAATGACTAATGTCTACAAGGTAATTATTTTCTAATACAAAAAACACAAATGTATATTTGTGTGTCTTGGACTGCTTTTTTTAACATTGCCTGCCTGTTTATAATACTCAGCTATTTTACAAAAATTACAATAATCAATCCATACATTTTTAGAAAATCGAAATTTTGGTGTATTCTGACGATGAGAATGTTTTTGATGAAACTG
Source organism: Invenusta paracnida (assembly GCA_036023295.1). NCBI lineage: Eukaryota > Metazoa > Platyhelminthes > Proseriata > Coelogynoporidae > Invenusta > Invenusta paracnida. Next base: position 4,397 of record JAYRBW010046927.1, read on the forward strand.
TTGAAGATATTCGCCAGCACGCTGCCTTCTTTCAGTATTTGCTCACCAACTGGTTGACGGCTACTGTCAAACCCTTGTTTGCTGGATTTTTTCGTAGTTCATTACACCATCTAGACAGTCACACCAATAATAAACTGGAAAGGTCAGTATTGATACATAAGAACTTATTTAAGTATATCTGTATGCGTTTGAGTATTTTTTCAGGATTCAACATTTTTAGAAAGCTTTATATTTTTCATTTAGAATCACTCATATGCTTATTTCTCATTTTCGAGTGTATTTTGGGTATATAAAATTGTATTTCATTATTTGTAATAGTACACTATTAAAAACGTTATTTGGTCATTTTTTTGTTTGATAAAAATTTATAAAAAAATTATAACGCCACTTTTGAAAATTGACTTTGTGTGGATTAAACTGACGTTTGAAATGAGTCCGCATTGTCACTTCCATTATTTGATTGTTTACAGTATTTTATTGAATAATTTCAAGGAAATGTGCCTAAAAGCAAATGCTAGTCGTTATGATAGTTACTGTTCGTTTGATTACGCAACATTCTAATTTCCCAATGTTTACAGGCTCCACAATACACTGAAAAAGGTTTTCTTTTCGAGTCAAATTTCGGTTGGCCACCTGGTGCAGCAGACACTCAAAATATCCGATGTTCGCCAAGTTGGTTTGTCTCACCGCTCTTTCGATTCTCGGTTGAAGACTAACCACTCTCTCCACAAAGATTTGGTATGTCTGGCAGGAAAAGTTTCAAACTACGCAATGGACCTTATTTCCAAAGAAATAAAGCTATTGGACTCAGCTCCAGCCGAGTTTTATGCTGTTCAAGTGAGTATACAGTGATACATGAAAGTGGATAAACTGTAGGTCAAACTTGCATAAAAGTTAGAAAACCTTGATGTGTACCTTGTCTAAGTTGTGTAAAATGTACTGCAATCTAATTCAAATATTATGCTGCATTAAACAATTAAGTAGTTTTTAGAAAACATAAAATAAATATTTAAAATTTATATAATATATTAAATGTATATGCTTATTTATTCAATATTTATACAAAAAATATATTGTATGTTTAACATTGTATTTCAAGCTTATTTACATTCCATCTGGTAATATTTTCTATCCATCTGGATGGATAAGAAATGATTATTATTATATCTTCTAAAAATAACAATTAACAGTATATCATAATATATTAAATGTATTTATATGAAACAATGTTTTCCTGTATGTTTATTAACATTGTCTTTACAGGGTTTTTTACGATGTTGTCTTTACATAAACTGTAGCTAAAACTTTAATAAAATTTAGAAAATCTTGATGTGCACCATTGTCTAAGTTGTGCGAAATGTTATACAATTACTTATTATGGTTCGATATTGTGCAATACTTCATCTTGGCTACTTTTTATTAGACAATTATTTAATTGCCAATCTAACATTTACTATAGCCTTTTTAATAAAAAAGTATCCTTTATCTATTTTATGGCTATTTCATCTGCTTTTATGACAGGAAACAGTGGATGAAGGAGTACTCCAAGTTCACGGAAATCGGATTGCCGAGCGCAAGTGCACTTGCACCACCCAGTACGTTGTTGGTATTCCTTGCCGACATTTAGTTGCGGTCCTGCGGTTCAAGCATCTCAATCTTGAAGTTGGGGATATTGCAGCTCGGTGGCTTCCTGACACACGGAGTTCTGCCACTCTTCACCCACAACCACCACTCGTTTCGAAACATTCGGAAATTGTGACTGCGCCTCGTTTGGCAACTGAAGGGTCGCGATACAAGACCGCGATGCCGATTCTCACCAGTATAGGTTCATCTTTAGCAGAGCTCCCACCAACTCGATTCGTTGAGGCTTTGCGGTTTTTGAGAACTATCGAGGCTGCTGTTAAAGATGGTACCTGGACAAATGTCTTGAGTATGTCATTTAACAATTAATTATTTCTTATACTGTAATCTCATTATCCAGGGATTTCGGAAAAATTTCATAAATTTGACAATCTTTATCTATATATATAATCATAATATAGACAGTTAATTATCCCTGCATACTTTTTTTATTATGTGCTTGTCAAAAAAAACAGTCAATATTATATATAAGAAAAATACCATTATATCGTATATGGTTTATTACGTACTAATCGTTATTGCATACATATGTTAAAAACTACTGCCTGAAATGCTAGAATGTAAAATAACAAATTTGTTTATTCTATAAAAACCATTGTAAAACCATTGGACGGAAATATTAAGGGGATCACTCATACTCCTTCCATGTCCGTATTATTATGAAATGTAAAGATATTTTATGTTGCTTAAAATCTTCTTACTTCGTAGATTAATTAATTTGATAGTGAGTTAAATTTATTTTCAAAAAATGTTCATTTACTTGTTGCATATAATTATGAGATACCTAGCACATATTAATTTATTTTAAAGTAAGATTTCTTTTGGTTCATCTCAGATATCGTTGACCTGACACCTGGTAATGGATCACCGCCGGCTCCCGTCTCACCGCTGGCTTCCGTCTCACTGCTGGCTCCTGTCTCACCGCCATCTCCCGTCTCACCACCATCTCCCATCTCACCACTGGCTCCCATCTCTCCGCCATCTCCCGTCTCACCGCCATCTCCCATCTCACCGCTGGCTCCCATCTCGCTGCCATCTCCCGCCTCACTGCCGGCTCCCATCTCACCTCCTCGAAGAAGCTTGGTTGCCCAATACTCGAGTAGTGACGAGTCTAGCAACTTTGAACAGTTGCAGTTGCCTCAGCCATTGGCAAGACGTGGTCGACCTGCCAAGACACGGCGACTACTGTTCACTGCTGCCACCAAGCGATTTGAGGACCTCAAACCCCAGGATCAAATGGCTATTCGGTTGTCCTGGTTCCTCCCTCCCAACCTTGTGCAACCAGCTTTACAAGGCGATCTGAAGGTCAGAGTGGCTGATCTTCTTCCCTTAGATGATTGGCCATCTCAAGTCCAGGACACGAGGTCTACGGTCATGTCATTACGGACCATTTTCCCCCGTAATGTGATGGATTTTATTCAAAGACATGTACTTGATGTACAGTCGGATAAATGTGCAGTGTGTAATGGAACCTCTGGTGTAGGAGTAAAAAACACTATTAATTGGTGCATGTGCGACCACTGTCTGTGTTGGGTGCACTTTCATTGTGTTGGTATTTTGCGCAAACCACACTCTGTATTTTTTTGTAATTTGTGCAAGTAATTGTCACCTTTGCATTCATCTTTTATACCTGACTGCGTTTGTCATATATTTTATGTACATAATCTAATTAAATTCCATACCTATTTTTGTAAATTATATGTGAATATGAGTTTTGTGTATATATGTATGAATTGTACGTAATCTTGCAAGGGTGGTTTTCTTTTCCCGATCTAATTAGGGCGATTCCGAACGGAGTTACTTGCAAGATTATGTGCATACATACTTTTATTATATTATATATTATACACAAATACAACAGATAATACACTATCTATCTATATATATTATTCTATAATGCTAAATTTCGATATTAAAAACCGATATCTTCGGTTTATTAATTATTAGGTTGTTTGTGAAGTATTCTGTTAATTTAACTTTAATGCTGTATGATGGAAATATAAGTTATTTTGAAAAAAATGTAAATTTTATCACATTATATTGAGATTTGACAGTTATAAAATATTACTAATTGAAAAGGATTTCTAGTGTATTAAAAACCCAAAATATAACTAAGTAAACAATAATGTATAACATAGAAACAAAAATTTCCTAATCTTAAACATTTACATTTAGATTACCAAACCATTCAGTGTTTTGGATTACCAAATAGATATCACTTTTGATCTCGTTGTTAAATCAGATAGTGTCTTTTGTTAAACTTTTTATAAGTAAACAATGACCACGGGTGTATATCTTCTGTTCTCAACAGAAGAAGCAGCAGTGGCTACAAATGTGAATAATAATTTCATTTCTGTGAATGGATGATTGTTGCAATAAAATATACCCGTGAGCTTAAATGAGAATGCGTCTTTTGTTAAATTTTATTATAAGTAAACAATGACCACGGGTATATTTGCAAGAGATAATGCGTATTTGTTGCGTTTATCTACTGTGATGACACAGTTTCTCAATAAACAATATAACATTGTGATTTATAATATAGAAATTATATTATTGTGATACTTTTTTATTTGTATTATTATCAAATATTCCACCGCGCGCGTTCAAAATGTTTTGCTAAATCCTTTACGAGATCTATCCGTTTTCTATTCACTCATATATTCAATACGCTCCAACAAAAGGAATAATTAATTGACAAATTACTATATTTACATAAATAATAATCATGTTTATTTTATGATCGCACTGTCAATAGAATATGTCACTTTGTTGACAGTGCGACCGCACTGTCAATAGAACATAATTTTTGACAGTGCGACCGCACTGTCAATAGCACCCACCAAAAATAATGTAATTAACAAGTAACCCCTATATGTTACTAAAAGCTGGTGGCCGCAACCACCCCACGATTATCAAACATCTCACTATCCTTTACAATAGTATTTGGATATATAAATTGAATTACATTTAATTTTTGTTTTATTTATTTTCCGAAAAAAAATATTTTTGTCAAAATGTGACCTTGGCCTTTGGGTAATGCAAATGACTTGATTTGTATTAAAAACTTGTACATATTGATCAAATTAAATATACAATCTATACTGAAACTCACCACTGTCTCCTATAATGAGCAACTTGAATAATTGATCGTACTGTTTATCCATAATATAACAATGAAAGAAAAATTAATAAAATAATTACTTCAGAGGAATTTTAACAATAAAAAAATAGCGTAAAAAGGTTTAACATTATTTAAAACAAATATAAAATTATAAAGCATTATTACATGAGATAGAAAAATGTTATTTATACCAACTATCTTTTAACTCAAAATTCGTTATGTACTCAATGCATGCAAAAACTATGTATTAAGATGAATGCATTGACCATATATTTTACTTTTCAATTTACTGAATAATTTAAAATATTACTTTATGTTGGTATTCATTTTTAAATTTATGTATGTACCTATTTGTATGTCTAGTCGACTATGGTGACTGAGAAGGATCACTTCGGAGATATGTTGGATATGTTCACTTTATACGTGATATATGTATATATTTGCACTTATCCAATGTATTCACACAAATCCATACATATTTAAGTACAACATATCCACGTATCCACACATATATCCACACATGTCTACACATATCCAACATATCCACACATATACAAGTTCAACACATCCAACATATCCAACATATCCATACATATCCACAATAATTCTTCTTCTCCTCCACCTATCTATCCCCGTATCCTCTGTGCTAACCTTAGATCCGTTTTACCTAAAATAGACGATTTTCGCACATCTTCTACTCATCTCAATTGACGCCCACGCCACCACAGAAACTTTGTTACACCAAAACATCGACAACTCTCTCATAAACATACCTATTTTTATTCTATCAGAAGTGATCGTCTCCAGCTTATCATTACTGAGATTCGTCGAGGAAGCGGAACTTAAGTGTATGGGTTAAGGAAACATCTCCCGATCCCTTCATTGCGTTCATCTTTCTACTCCTGAGTATATTGATTCCACTTCAGGATCATACTGACTCAAATACAAATTCATCTTTTGTTGTTTGTACATTCCTCCTGATTGTATCCGAAATCCTTAAAACGCTATTACCGATTATCTTGTTGGGAACAGTGATCAATTGCTCATCCGTTATCCTTCTTTCAGATTTATCATTCGTGGAGACATCGATCGTTACGACACCGAGTTTATCAAATAAAACTTCAAATTGACCAACCTTGTCACTGAACCAACCCGACGCCGCGGCAATGCCATCCTCGACGTGTTCCTGATCATATCCAATAACTTACTAAACAAATATTCAGTCCCCGTCGGCGCTCCTATATCGCTAACTCTGACCACAACACAATTTTAGGATCTCCTACTTATTCTTCTAATCATTCAACCTCATACTATAGGACTGTATTTGATCTACGACAATCCCACGCTGATCTTCTAAAATGCTCGTTATCTAACTTTAACTGGCACAACTTCTACAGAGACAACTCCAACGTTGACGTAAAGGGAAATTTTTTCACAAAACCATCGCTAACCAATTGTCAACACACACATTTCTTGACACTGTTCGTATGACTTGTAAAGACAAACCGTAAATGACTGCACTAACTAAACACGCTATTCAACAAAGCTGGGCTTCCTTCAGGAAGTGTAACTTCAGTGAATACTACAACTACTGGAAACACAAATTTAAAGAACTGATTACCGTTGCAAAACACAACTAGCCGGGTAACAGATTTCGCCACCTTGAAGAGTTCTTGACATAAATGCCACATGACGTACGTCCTCCATAAGGCTATACTTCCAGGGGCCCATATCTTTCATTCCCAGGCATGATAATTTCCGGAAATTTCAGAGGTATTTCAATGGTTTTCTAGATCAGTGCAAATATGGGATAACATTTTAGAGTGGGGAGGGGCACTTTATTTTAGGTGTCAGTGTTGCTGAACCACTTATGAAATCAATTGAACCTATTAGATAACACTGAGCAACAAATTTTAAGTTTTTAATTTATTCTGACTATAAGCGATTATGTTATTTATGGGTTAATTCGAGCATGCTGATTACGAACCTATAATACATTTTGTTCCATCACAACCCAGTTTTTTTTAACGTCAAACAAAATTAACCTAGAATCGACCAATTTATTTTTAAGCAAAAACTAAAAAGATGAGCAATTTTTTTTCCACAACTTTTAATCAACAAAATGTAATGTGTATATCAAAAAGTATCAATAAAGAGTGAATGTCATTCAGAATTACAAAAAATAGTCATGTAAAGTCAGAAGTGATTAGCA